>JAQFZW010002425.1:0-17522 GCA_034687055.1 Heteromurus nitidus | reverse complement strand
AGGATTTCCCTGTCCCTGTCCCTGCGATCCTTCCCAAAATAAATAGGGATAAGGAAAAGCTTTGAATTTATGTCCTGGGCTCCTTGTTCTCCCTCTCCGTCGGTGAAGTGGAATTCTGCAACCCTTGCGACAACCTCAGGCTCGCTAAGCGTGTATCCGGAGAATCCAGTTTTCTGTTGGGGAACTTGTGGTTCCTGATACATGGCTGGAGCTGGAGCTGCAAACTGGCGTTGGCTTCTGAAGTTTTGCTGTTGTTGAGGTTGCACTCGGGGTTGAGCATTGTTATATTGCCTTTGAACTCTTTGAGGTTGCTCCTGAACTCGGGATTGCACTGGGCGCTGAACGTTGTTGAATTGCTTCTGACTTCTGATTTGTGGCTGCTGTTGTGGAGCATAGTTAGCGCTTCTGACAGGGGTTGCGGCAGGGACTGCTTCTTGTGGGTACTCTGGATACACATTTGAGCTGCCAGAGTTGAAGTTGTTTGATGAGCCGGACGACCTTCCTACCGCTTGCTTCTGGTCATATTCATAAATGATTTGGCCAACTCGCTGGATCAGAGCATCGTCAACATACTCGTATGGGTTTTGGCCCAATACTCCAGTACTGGCGACAAGAACGGCAAGGAGTACCTGAAAATAGATACACGATGAAAATGTAAATCAAAATTCTGAGAATTTCTCGTAAATATTTGTACGTGTATTCGCTTTCAACTTACCAAGAACTTCATTGTGAATCTTCGGAAAAGCAACTGGGAGATAGCTACCAAGAAATAGTGACGAGAACGAGAAAGCTGGAAGAAGTGCAAATTGTCCAGGCTCTCGGTGAGGCTTATATAGTCGCATTCCACCCGACGAAAAACTCCCGAAAAGGTTCGCATATGCATATCCAGTCCATGCCTAGCATGCATGAATATAGGAGGATTAATGACGAAACCAAGCTTCAAGAAAGCTTTCAGGTTTTCTTTGAATGAGCTTTTTGAATGTGCAAATCCTGTTTGCCCATTTTAATGAAATAACCAAGAACCCGAACTGTCTAGTCTGGTTGGTCCAGTGAGAAATCTCTCCATTTCACTTACTCGATATTTGCTCAGTTCTGAAGCTCTGACGTTACGGCCCAAAGTAATTCAGTTTGGCTGATGAGATTGATGTCATATCATGATCATAATTGCATAGAGATATAGGTATCGATGTAAAATATCGTGATATGTTTTACGATAAGTGAAGTGTAGGGCACTGACAGAGATAATCATTGTTCAGTAGTGTCATCCCGATCGCTTGAAAATTGGTATTCCTTACGCTGATGTAGTTAACAATTCAAGTCTCGTCTCAAGCTGGTGGTCGATATTTTGTGAAATTTTATGATAATGAATCTGACCATCCGGTTGGCAGGTATAGTTTCGCACTATAAGTGTGTTTCTACCCTTGACAAGAGGTTAATTACCACCATAAATAAATTATGCTATGAAACAATTTGCAGATGTGCAAGTGGTTTTAGGTAGAGAAAATGATCTGTATGATGACGAAAAGTATCCCTACCTCGTCGTCGGCTAAATATGAAAACTCGTTTTTGTGGAAAAAACTTGATTCCAGAAAATCCAGAATGTCGGCTAGACAGAGAGGAGCTTTGTTTGATTTTGCATACCTAAGCTAAACATTCGCATAATATATGCTTCTTTGGAATTTTAACAATGATAAATTTTTGTTCTTGTGATTAACTGGTCTCTGCAATGATGCTACTTTCTTAATATATATCATACATACGGGTATAAGACCGAGAAGAGGATAAGACAAATATGGAGAAAATGAATCCGTTTTACAAATCTTTCGCCGGTATGCTTACCTCATGAATTTTTAATAACCTGCGGTAACTTTCCTTTCTAAATCGTAAGACATGCCTAAGCAAACCATTCCATGTCATTTCAAATGTCTAATCTTCTGCAAACGAACCAAAGCCTAAGTTGAGTTATTGCTACCCCACCTTTGTGCCACTGGCCACTCTGCCTTACACTGTTTGGCTGTTATATTATCTATTATCTGGAAAATCCGAAGCATCCTAATTCTAACAAGTTGAAAATGCTTTTTCGTGATAAACTACAAGCTTCAAGCTTGAGATTCATATTTTGTATTTTTCCAAATAAACTTGTATCCAGAATTGAGATTTGAGAACTTGCACGACAGATAATATATATTTTTATACCCACACGGTATGATATTATAACAGGTATTATGTCTGCGGGATGGTGCTATGTGGGTTTGAAGTCACCTATATTTGATATTGGGCCTGTCACCTGTGGATAAGCCACGAACCGAACCCCAGTAATACGATTTTGAAACACATATCTGCAAATATGACAGGATAGAAGTACATTTTAGTTAATGCTGCAAAATAATTGCATAAAATGAACAAGGTTTAAGAGAATTCTTTGAGTGTTTAATCGAATGTAGAGAACGGATACAAAAACGTTGTAAAGCATTACAAAAATCGTCATGAATAAATAAAACAAATCTAATAAGTTGTAAGCAATAATTTAATGAATCTGGGGTGGGGTATTAATTTAGTATCATGCGAAATGACTTCGACGGTGGGGCTAACAAAGACGAGGAGAACTGTCCGTGCAAGTTGACTAGCGAATTATTCAAAGACATTTAGTTGTATCCGTTGTTGTATCCACCATTGTTCCTGGCTGGAGCGGATGAACCACCATCCACTGAAAAGTCGAGGACCCTTTGGGCAGCCTCTGGGCGACCAAGAGTGACTGGGCCGGAACGGGATGGGGCGGAACGGGATGGGGCACCATATGCTGGGGCTGGGGCTGGGGCTGCGGCAGGTGGGGCTTGTTCATATCCGCCTTGCTCAGCTTGACGAGTATCGGTCAATTCGAACTCAGCAATCCTCTCTGCCGCCTCAGGGTTTCCGAGCATTCCTGGGGCAGAACGTTGGGGTGGGCCATAGCTGGAAGATGGGCCACTGTTGCCACCCTCATCTCCCAAGGATCCAGAGACACGGGTGAGGATGTCAGCGTCAAGTCTGAGTCCCTCAGTACCTTGTGGGGTTCCGGAGCCATCTCCTCCGCTGCTGATCAACTCACCAACGCGGGCCAACAAAGCTTCGTCAACGTACTCGTTGATTCCACTTCCACTGCTTCCTCCACCGTTGGAGAAGGAAGTGAGTCCAACATGAGCTGGGGCTTCTCCAGCGACCACAGCGACGACGGCGGCGAGAATGATCTGTATACACACAAAAAATTAAATCTCAGCAGTGTTTTTACACTTACAAAAGTCGCACTTCTCATTCACTTTTTCTTCTTTTGAAAAACTTACAAATTTGTTCATTTTCGGAAAGATTTTTTTCCCGATGGAAAGCTCAAAGAAGAGATATTAAGAGAGAAGATGCGTAATGAAAAGAACTGAAGATGCAACTGATGACTTTCGTTGGAACCTTGCAAGCCTTTTATATGTCTGCAGTAACCTTTGCCGCTTAATAGGTTAAATAACTGTGTATTCTCGAGAGAAAAAATTCTGAGCTCTTCTCTGTGGAACAAAGATCCACAGCTAAGGATCTTCTTCGCAATTTCCATTTTACACTTTGTATCTGGCTTATCATTTTGTGTCATTTTGTGAATTAATTAAATAGTCGACAAGACACAGACAGGGAACATGCATAAACATCTCATATTCATATGCACATATATGTTTATCTCTTCTTTGCAATTTTTTTGGGGAAAAAATGAGGTGTTTATTGAAGAGAGGAAGGAAGAAATTGGACACATTTTGCATAACATTAAACATTGTAATCCATTGTTTGCCATTTTTAATACAAGTGGGACACATCTGAGGTAACATAATCACATTATCAAATACCTACGTGTGTGCCCTATGTGCACCTTCTCTAACTTTGATTAGTTTAGAGAGAAAAGCCGTTTTATAATTCATGCAGGCATATATATTTAGGTATACTTCGTTCTGCATAATATTAGTTTGTAATAATCACACGTTTATAGAATACACGGTCTAAAAACGAATGCTCGCGAAATTCATGCGAAAAATAGGGGATCCAGTGTCAGCGTGATGATGTACATGCATTGAATAAACTATTAATAATTCTTTTCTGTCTGGTGGAAATAAGGTAACCGTCAATTTTTCAAGTACGATTTTTTTCATGCAAAAATTTTGCACGTAGCTTTTCGTAGATGGTAACGTCGAGTGGATTGGATAATGGCTAACTGTTTACGCATTTAGGAACAAAAATGACTAACTATGGAAGGTAAAATGTCCATTTTGTACGTCCAATTCATCATACACGAACACACTTGTTAGCGTGGACGGATGTTGGATATATGTTTAAGGAAGATTGCATATATTGCATGCAAAAAAGCGTTAATCTTACTTGGGGAATACTAAAATGTCATCACCCTTGAGGGACGAGAGAGGAGAGGAGACGAAGCGAAGCTCTAGCTGACTTGACATTGGGAGAATGAATCGCGTAAAGCTATTATGGTTAGTCAGAGTTAATAGTACGTGATCAAGTGATCACAATCGTCTCTCTCAATATTAATAACTCACAATTATTTTATTTCCCCAAAAAAGAAAAATATCATAAAAAAGTCCACAACGGACGACAGGAGTCAGAGACGTGGGTGATAGGTGATGAGTATGTGACTGATTACCACACTTTTCTATAATTGCATTTTACCTCCAAAACCAAAATAAAAGCTTATCGAAGAAGGGCAGTTAATTGTTTTTTCTCTCTGGGTTAAGAAAAGTTGCACTTTTTTTTGGATAATTAGTCAATGTTGTTCACGTATTTTTCATGATAACTTCATCCATGTCGCCAATAATAAGTTTTGTGGTGAGCTCATCGTCGTCTTCCCCTCTTCTTTTGGGACTGATCATGGTAGTAGCATTGAAAGCGACATTTTAGGAAGCATACTCTGATAAGGTGATGGTAATCGTGAGAGATAATCATGCAGAACAAAAAAATATGTATTATTGTGATGGACATTCTAAAAATAATATGAAGCTTTTTCCCATTTTTCCATGCTGAGCATGTTAATGAGAATGACGCGAAACTTTTTAGTGTGTGGAATTATCCTAAACACGCACTGTTGTTGTTTTTGAGTGGAAAAACGGTAAAAAACTGGTAATAGTAATAAATCAGCGGATGTCTCACAATAATCATAAAATCAACCCAAAAACTAATTATTCTAGAAGAGTTTTGTGTGTATGCATTCCATTTTCAATGTCATCGAATACTTGACGCTTCATATATAATATGTGGACATCCTTCAAAAAAGGATCCTGGATAGAGTGCAGTAGAGCCATGGGATGGAAAATAGAATTGTAAAAACCTACACACGAATTTTTTTTTGAGAATTCACTTCCTGCACATCTCAATGAAAACTGTGATTTTTATCTTTCAAGATTTCACACTGATTGCAAGCACTGTGTGCTAATGGTAATGATTATTTCCTTGAATTGGGAATTAGATGCGCGCATGGTGTCTACGTAATAATGTGATTGTTGGAGTATAGATTGCTATCTTGCGTGCCCACTTAATATAAGCATACTTCATTTACTTATGTAAACTCATGTGTGGCCAAAGGGCACAATATTTTTCTGATAATTCCAATATTTTAAGGAAGACATTAGATCTTCATCTTCATCACCAAAAGTTATACTATAGTCTTTTAGTACGTCAATGTTCTCGGCCAGTCAAGTTCAATGCTTCAAAAAAAGTGTGCATAATAGTCTGCCACAGACATTCATATTCAGTTGCATATTGATGATTTGACTAACCTTTATTTTATGCATAAAATGGTCAACCTTTGTCATCGGTGGAAAATTGTTTAGCTCATTCATAAAGATGATGAAGTGGAAGTGCCGATCACGAGGATGCACGACCATTGGTTTTGATGAAATGAATGCACATGAGAGAGATGATCAATTTCCAACCTTTCTTATCTCATGGAAATAATTACTGCATCCAACCCCCTTCGTAGATTAAAAGATGTCTGAGAGATTGCTTATTTGGAATATTAAGTGACAATAAACTATACAAATTGTCACGGGCGGAAAATGATAAGAAAAGGACCGGCTCAAGTGATTTGCATATTTAATGGAATAATAATTCATCATAACGTGATGTATGTATCGGTGTTAATATTTATTGTCTTGCAAGAGGCAATGAAAGAATACAAATTGAGAGATGAATCCGTGTGTGGCAAGTCACTGTGAGGAAGTAAAACCGTTGCCAGAAATGCATTTTCAGGTGCAGCAATGAGCAAATTAATTTGGCAGATTTTGAGAAAACTGCTCAAATATTTTCAACGTGTCATTACCATTTTTAAATTTGAGCGGACAGCGTCAAAGAATAATATGTCAAACATAAAAAAACAAAGCTGTTAAAAGTGCATTTAAAATGTTATGCGATGGCTCAGCAAATTCGATGTATCAGATGCAACTTTATAAGTGGTTTGTCATTACCTTCAACACTAGATAACTACTGATTTTGCAAGATCCAGTCCAGTCCTTCCCTTGTGTATCGAGGTTAGCATAGAGATTCGGATTTATAACCAAACGAGATGGTGCATATTGCATAACGTCATGACCAATGCGAAAGTCATCGCAGGTATAATAAAATTTATTACCACAAGATTCCCAAAAGGAGGATATATATGCCTTCTGAAACGGATACATTTTCAAGAGATTAAAAATGTCGGAAACGCCTGTTTCTCCTTCAGGGCAAAATGAGGGCGACCAAAATATGATTCCAGCTAACCCTCAGCGTCAACCCAGGGGTCTCCAAAACCGACGCAAAGCCAACAACGAATACAACGAAGTTCAGGGATGGTACATGGTCGCTCTCGTCTTTCTCACTAATTTCCTAGTTCTTGGCTTCTTCAAATCTCTCGGCATGCTGACAAAAATTCTTAGTTGGGAATTCGGTGCGACAATGCACGTGTACATCCTCATGTGTATAACGTACTCCCTCAACTGTGTCGCAGGTTGTTCACAAGAGAATTTTTCACATTCAGAAAATGTTCATGCTTGATTTGACGTTTGCTGTAAACGGCAGCTCATAAATTAGACTGCCAAGCCAAATCAACCTTGGTGCTGTCTCTTGAACATCTTCTTACATGTTTCATTTGCCTTGTTTGATGAACAGGACCTCTCGCATGCTACCTCACCAGACGCTACTCTGCGAAATGTATTGCGCTCATTGGCACGTCTCTCGTATCGCTGGGATTGATTCTCAGTTGGCTTGCCCGCTCACTCACGTTCCTCTACGTCTCGTTCGTAATTTTCATTTAGACAAGCCTCACAAAATTCATCGCTGATTGAATTAAAGACGTGATTTCTTAAAATGTCTGCTTTTGCAAACATTTCTGAACAGAATGGGGGTTTTAGTGGGACTTGGCTCAGGTTTGGCTTATCCCACAGGAGCGATTCTCGTAGGGAACTATTTTGTTGGTACGAAAGGTGCAGGGCTAGCAAATGCATTGATTGTGTCGGGAAGTCCGATTGGAGGCATGATCATGCCTTATGTGATCTCAGCGTTGTGTGAACAGTATTCATCCAGGTACGATTACATGAAAGCTTATTTAGTCATTTGAAAAGGGCCATTTTATACTTAATCTTTTGTGTGGGAATTGAAATAGAGGAGCATTTTTAATCGTTGGAGGACTCATGCTCCATTCCATACTGTGTGCGAGAGCATACACTCCTCCACCAAGCGAAGTCCTAGAAAGTGACCCTAGTGAAGCCTCCATCAACATTCCAATTCACAGTTGTGCGGGACTATATAATGAACAAAACACAGCAATCCATCCGGCCAAACTGGAGACTGTGGTTGAGAAAGCTGATGAAACATTTCATAATGCGCCTCGTGACATATGCTCCACTGGGATTTTGAAGATTTATGGTAAGCATTGTTTAATTGGAAGATAGATCACACTCCTCAATTTGTAACACTCGAGTTGCGATTTCAGAAAGAGACGACGACATAGAGTGCCGAAAGCGAGCTTCAGGCACGTCAATTGATTGCAGAGACAAACAAACGGAGTTTTTGACGTCATCAACAGTTCCTCCTAAAATCAGTCGAGAATCCAGAACAAAATCTGTATTTCTTCAGGGAACAGGACAACAGGTTACAGGGAGAAAAATCGAAGAAATCCCAGAAGAAGAGGAGAGTGGGAGCCACGATAACTCAAATGCGAATGTGTACTTTCGTCAATTTGGAAACGCTTGTGAAAAATGTCGAGAGAAGTCCAGAATGGTTACAAGTCTCCACGGTTTGGATTGTTACAAAAAATGTCTTTTAGGGGGTGAGCGCGAAAGCAAAGGATCAGTCCAGTCTTTGGGGGGTGGGATGGGTCGATTACCTCTTGAAACCGCTCCAGTGAATAACAATTTGAGAAGATTAAATTATGTGGCCACAACTGCCGGCACAGGGTCCCGGCCCTACATTCTGGCTTTGGATCACAGTTGCCTAATCCTTTGCTCTGATACTGACTTGACTCAAGAGAGAATTCCTCCCATTAAAGAAGATCAAATTAACAACAATTACACATCGCAATTTGGACACGCTTCAGGCGACGGTGGTGGTGAGAGGGGCGAAGTTAGCGATCTCGAAAAAACTGAAGACCCACGGGGTACTAAAAGCTCATCATATGTTTAGTCAGACTCGTGGAATTCTTGCATGAGTACAAATTATTAGATGACAATTTTTATAGGATGCCTGCAAAAGTTGAAGGAGTGGGTGGCAACTTCCCCCCTTCGCAATCCAATTTATGTGTTCCTCCTCCTCTCGAATAGCTCGACAGCGTTTTCCTCCGCAAACATTTCATTAATGGTTTCTCAACTTGTGGAGGAGACTTCCGATGACTATAGCAAGTCAAGTATTGTCTACTTGCTGATCTCTCTAGCGGATCTCACTGGCCGTTTACTTGGTGCTTTTTTGTCTGATAAGAATATTATCAGTCCGGCCATCATTTACGCGATGGGGCTTCTCTTCTCTGGAGCGAGTAGTTCTGTTTTTGCAATGCTTGAAAATTTCAATCAATTTTGTATCGCGGCCGTTATCTTCGGTCTTTTCACTGGATTCCAAGTGGGCATTTATGGATTTCTTCTAACGAACATTGTGGGACGGGAGAAGATTCATGTTGGATATGGAATCTCAATGTTTCTTAATGGGTAAATTGGACGCATGATTATTCGTGGACTCGACTAATTTCATAATGAGCAGAATGCAATGAGAACATTTTATACTTTTCAGAACAATTCAATGTTTTGCCATTCTGATAATTGGGAGGACGATCTCAAACTATACAGACTGTTTCCCTTGGCTTGCTCCATTGCTCGGAAGTGTTCTCGCTTTTGGTGGAGTAGTATGGATTTGTGGTTTACTGCTGTGCAATAATTGGCTTAGCTCATTGAGGCAAGCTACCTCTGAATGTGAGAGGTCAGACCTGCAAAATGCGGTTGCTCAAGATGATAATAATCCCAATGTGAATGTTCGAATTGATTCTGATTCTAGATGAAGTGGCTAACCAAATTTATAAAGAGTATGAGCTTTGTAGTTGTATGCATTTCCATATACGATCTCATTTCCTTTATTTTTCGTGTTGATTGAAATCAAAATGTGAAAGTCATAATTTTATTAAATGAAATTGTCTTGATTTAAAACCGGATGGGAGAAAGGGAACACATTTGCTCTTGAAGATGTATCGGTTATTTCGAAGGGCGTTGGGTTGGACATTGCATCGGCGGGTCAAGTTGGGTGTAGGTGGTCCTCTCGGGTACCAGTACCAAGTACCATTCGTATTGAAATGTAACCATGGGCTAAGGGGCTAAATAAGAGATTTGTCTAACCTTATTTCTGATTGTCAGCATTAATTTGCTATATATAATGAGTAGATATATCTCATCGTCAGTGGCTCAATCACTGCTCAAACATAGGGAACTATGCATGAACTCTAGAATAGTCGACAATAAATTAATTTCTCACAGATTTAATTCAGAAATAGTCAGAAGGTTATTTTTAAAACAATATTCCAAGAAATGGTAGAAAAATGGCAACCGATTACATTAGATGAGCTGGGAAAGCATAACGATCTTGAAAATGAAGACGCTTGGATTTGTGTAAAAGGTTAGGCAAGTGATTTTCTCAATTTTAAAGATGAAGAAATTTGATTTGCTGATTCCACACCTGCAATAGCACTCTAACATTTGTATGTGCCCAATTCAGGAGTTGTATACGATGTTGCTGCATACGCGAGTCAACACCCCGGCGGAGCCGAGAAGATTCAGAAGTACGCTGGGAAAGATGCGACTGATGTTTTTAATACCGTATTAAAATCTGCTTAAAAATACGTTATGAATACACATTGGTGGCTATAAATATGAAATAACAAGACTGATTAAAAATATTTCTCCTAAGATTCATCCGTACGTGGATGCTTCCGCGATTCTTCACAGTCACCAAGTAGGAATTTTAAAAGGACACGCTCAGGCTCCCAAACGAAGCATTCTGACAATAATTAAACAAAAACTGTGTTGCACCGGTACATATAGTATAGTACAAACATAGGCTGCCAAATTTTCCTAACTAACTTCCATCCTCACGTCTCCACTATATAATTAATCTGTAAATTCGATTTTAAGGTGGCCGACTCAAGTCTCCAACGTCATATTTTAAGCAAGACAGCATTGTCGGAACTTACGTTGTGAGAAACATTTTAAAACTTAATACGTTGTGGATTTTAAAAATGCAAATTATAATTTACACGAATCTCCACTCCAAGTTTTAGCATAAGACCCGGGTCCTTACAAACATGTTATTAAATTTTCCAGGTAGAATTCTCCGGTAACTCGGAAGAATCAGACTGGACAGTTGGCGTAATTGAGAAAAGGATCCTTCAAGTGTTCAAATGTATTAACCATAGGAAGGCTTGGTTTTCTGTCTACGAACTTCCAGAGGAATTATTCAACGATCAACTTGCGATAGAGTTCACCCATAATTCTCAGCATATTCATATAATCATTAGGAAGCCAATCCCAGGTTATCTACAAATTCAGTTATATAAATCACTCAAGTCTTCTGCCAAACTATAGACCTTGTTTTTTCATCCACTCTCGGGAACTTGTAATAAATTTTTAACAGCGTCAATATGGGCCAATCAATACCACGGCTTGAAGGATAATGGGCGTTTTGTCGGTCTCCTCGAAAGCCACGCCAAATACGACGCGTTCATCATTTTCAAGTGAGATCACAACTCAACCCTTTTAAAGTACTGGATCATTTCTAATTTCCCAACTCTCTGAATTCTTTGAAATATTGCAGAAGATGCCTCACAATCAACGTGCTAATGTTTGGTATTCAAATTACATCGTCAGCAAGAATCGGTGTCCCAATGGGTTTCCACGTTAGAATTCATCACAACGGTTAGTCTTTGCTTCGAAATATCGAAATCGTAGCCCACTTCTAACGGAAGTGTGACAAATTCCAGAAAGATAATTTGTTTAATATTATTTATTTATTTTTTGTGTCCAGGGGTAAGTCGACCCTACACTCCCGTTGTACTTGGACTGCTCGAGGATGAAACAGACATTCATCCAACCAACACTCATCATGGCTCCACCAAAAACAACGAGACCGTGCTATATTTCATAATTAAGATATATCCTGAGCCGTATGGGCTGCTGACGAGGAAACTGGATGCGATTCCCATCGATGATGGACGGGAAATTCCCACTTTGCAAATAAGTACTCCGCAAGGTTACTTTAACACAGATTTTGTCAAGGACTTTAGTGTGTTGCTTTTAATCGCTGGAGGAGCAGGTTTGCACAAAATGTTAACATAATATTCTAAATGAACGATATAAATGAGATCCGGAGATTCGCTTAATTTCGTAAAAATTGCTTTTGGTAGGGATCACTCCTATGATCAAAATCATTCACCAGTTCTCAACAGTTCATAACAGAATGGGAGGGAAGCAAGTAGCGCTAATATTTTTCTGCCAGAAGGAATATGATATCATTTGGAAGCATCAGTTTGAGCAGTTGGAGGAGTGGGCTACTTGGTTTCATTATTTCCCTGTGCTTACCAAACCAAATGAGATTTGGCAAGGTAGAAATCGGCATATTATTCGGCATTCTTGTGAAATGTAATCTGCTTATTACAATCTCTCTGATTTTCAGGGATTAGGGGGCAAGTAAGCGACGAAGTATTAAAATCATGCTTGTCACGATTTAGAAGGTCGAAAAAGGGTGTGATGAAAGCTTGTATTTGTGGTCCACCTGGATTCAATTCCAGTACAGTGGAGTGAGTTGCACAGAGTTCATTTTACTAATTCTGTGACCGCTTACGTCTGCACAATCTTAACAAGTTCTTTTTTTGTGTAGGGCGCTAAAGGGTGTGGTTATAATGGAAAATATTTTCGTATTCTCGGGCTGACGACTTTCAATAAACGTAACTCCTTCGAGTACAATTCTTGAAGGAAACAATGAATGCAGTATACATCAACTCATTTAAACTGTTCAAATTGAAAGTGACTGTATTGAGCTTGCAGTAAACGGAATGACTTTTATGACGACGAGTATTAAACAGTTGACCATGCCACAAATGAATAACACATATTGTGCTTGCATTTAGTTGTTCGTTTGGGGTATGATGAGATATGCGTTCGAAGACTTTATAGCACTGGAAATCTGTAATTATTGTCAACCTAACTAAAGCTCGAATGAAATCATTTTATTTGCCATAAATACATAATCAACAGGTGCCCACAACACAAAGCTGCTTAGCTAAATCGAATCTTGTGCCTGGAGGACAAGTATAAGTGAAGTAGTAGAAAAGACCTCTGATTATAATGCACCTATTGTACGAAATGCAATTTAATGGGTTCTCGAATATTCCTTCTGCCGTACAAGAAAATGGAACTGGAGTGGTTGCAGCAGTACTTTCAGATTCGCCGGTCGATCCTTCCGTTGTCATATCCGTTGATCCTGGGGCAACTGTGCTTGTGGTGGTGGTTGTGGGGGTAGTAGGCGTTGGACATGTTCCCACCACACAAGAGCTAGTAAACTCTTGGAAACAAGACAAAGGTGGGCAAGTGTAGACGTAGTAGAAGAATTGACCTCCAACTAGCACACACTGGTAATATTCTCCTGGGATTGTTGGGTGAGCAAAGAATCCTTCTACTTTACATATGAACACGGGCGGAGTTGGTTCGGATGTAGTTGGCTCCTCGGAAGAAGTGGATGTAGATGTAGACCCTTCCGTTGACGATGTAGACATGTCCGTTGTAGACGTGGACCCATCCGATGTGGATGTGGACCCATCCGACGTGGGCGTGGACCCATCCGTTGTAGATGTGGACCCATCCGATGTAGACGTACTCACAACCGTTGTCGATGTAGACGTAGACCCATCCGTTGTAGATGTGGATCCATCCGTAGATGATGTTGATCCTGTTGTGGAAGATGTTTCAGTAGTGCTCTCAACGGTGGTCGTCTCAGACTCCGTTGTTGTCGAGGTTGTAACAACTTGCTCTTCACAATCGCCTGGAACACAGGCGTCGCTTAGTGGGTCCCAGATACCGCCAGGAGGACAGTCCAAGTGCAAAACAACCCATTCCCCACCAAGGTCGAAGCATTCATAATACCAATTGCTGGATGTAATACGTTAACAAAATCTTTTCAAGTTTTAAAACTCAAACCTACTTAATTGCCAAAATGCTAATTTAAATATTTTAAATACCAAGCTGCTGTATCGGGAAAATGCTGTTGAGCGCTCGCACAATCCGCTGGTATTGGGGGATTACTTTGCGCCACAACCAAGGTTGAAATAAGAGCTAACCCCTGAAAATGGAAGTTCTTCAATTTGTTAAGGCTGATCGATTTAGAACTCTTTGAGAGATGTGTTCAATCAGATATTGCCGAATCGCTTACCAGAGCTTTCCAAGCTAATGAATTCATGTTTCTACTTTTATAATAAAGCAACTTAATTGAAACTGTTTGTTATGAACTTGATCCAAGATGAACTGAAATGTTAAATGAGCAATTTTATAAGCTTTCGACGCTCTATTTATTGTACATTCGGGCGGAACTCCGTGACTGTAATTATTGGAGTTTGTAAATTAATTTCGTTATCGCCCGGTTTTACAAATATCTAGTATCATATATAATTCACATGTTTGAATTCAAGAGGTGAGTTCAGGTGAGAGGGCCGATTTTCATATTTTGATGGAAAAATTGGAGAAATGTATCATGCATCATTGAAATTCTTAGAGCTGGCCAATGCATGATCATTTTCCAATTGAAAGTACATGCGTGATGCGTATTTATATCTGAGCAGATTAAAATGACTTCACAGAATGACGCAGTCTTGAGTCAACACCACAAGATTGAAATTGCATGTCCATAAAAATCGACTGTAAATCGTAAATCTACTTATCGTCACTCACCACACTTCCTTAAAATTCATGATTTTGTACCCGTAAACCTAAGCCAGGTTGTATACCATAACGTTCACCAAGAATCGGGCCGCTAAAAACGTCAATTTTAATTCAGCGTAGCAATAAATTATATGGCATAATAAATACAGGAGAAATATTTTATGTTCATTAATATTGTAATATTTTCTTCCGCGAAGTCCAGCGGATTTTGACTGCTGATAAGGATGGCATGCATTCCAGCGGTACTGGCATCAAGAAACCGAATAAACCATATAATCATGGAATCATTCAATTGAAACGTCCATTCGTGTAAATAATCCAACCACTTGACGAATTGACGATGCAAAAGTATTGTAGAATTGTGTAGTAAATAAAAATGCATATATCAAATTATGACGAGAATGGAGGAAACCCTTTTGTGTAATTCCAATTCGGCTTGCACAAGAAAATATTCGAAGTTCATGGCGCTGGAAAAATGTTGATGGAAAAGACTTGAAATTCATACTTTGTGAAAGCTTTAGAATAAATGAACTACTCGTATTGGAAGTTGATTTGTGAATTACTGAATTCTTGATCAGCATAACATTTGAAACAAACTGTTCGATGTTTAAGTTTCTACAATTGTAAGTCACTAATATTTTGTAAAATGAGCAACGGGGCGAGAATAATCATAGGTAGTGACATAAACGAGTAATAGATGATTATGAATTCATGTTGAAGTTGTATATGAAAGTTAAGGATTCGTGTGGGTATACACGTGTATTACTTTGTTGATAATTTGAAATTGTTTCACTTCAATGCGCAGTGAAAGAAGAGTGTTGTGTCAAGTCCTTTGAAATTGAAATGCATAAGGTATACGTTAGAAGTATAAGTAAACGTTCGTATCAGTCTTGTTACTGTTCACGTTCACAACAAACAACGCAACATAACGCACCAGATTTGCCATGTGAAGTAACGGGCCAAACCGGCTCATACGTCCTTGAAGTTCACGTCACATCACAATCATCCTCATCATCAACCAAGACGCTTTTATTCGATACGCTGACAAATGCTAGCACTGTTGCTACATCACTTTCAGCAAAATATGTAAGCCAACAATCACAGCAGCATTATGAACGCTGATGCTAATTAAGTTTACACATGTTTGAGATATACACCTTTCGATGCAGATGCATCTCGAACATGAAAAGTTGCTGACAAATGAAAGTAAAAGTTGTATTCGATTCTGCAACGCACTTAAATAATCTAATGTAAAACTATAGTTTTGATCTTCGCAACGAGTCCACGTGTACCATATATTATTCATATTTTATCCATAAACGAAAACCGGAGTTTGCAAAATCCTTTTGGCGAAAAGCCACAATGAATGGAGTGAAGTTTTTTGAAAAAAATCCCCTGCAGACAGATGACCCATGTATGAACAGGTTAAAAGAATGTGACAAATGTAATTTAGCTTGGAACGACATGCTTTTTTTATTCTCAAGTGTCATGTCATAACAAACAGGTTTTTAAAAACTTATCAACATAAAAATACTTTGAAAGGTCGAGGGAAATTAAAAAAACAGTAAATATTTCTCAAGCCTCAAGCAGAAATTACGATGACATTGCACCAAATTATAAGTGATCTTCTTTAGAAACGTTTGGTGTCAAGACGCGTGTGTTATTTGACCTTTACGAAAACAGTATGACAACATGGTGGACTAGGTTTTATGGATGGAATGTTGTTAAACGGCTTGCTGAAATAATGGACTAGATGAACTGGGACAAAATAATCGGATATCATATTCAACTTTTTGATTAGTTGTAACCTCCGCTGGATCCTCCAGACCTAGAATAACCTCCAGAGCGAGTGTTGCCACCAGAGCTCAAATCAAATTCAGCAACACGTTGAGCCCTTTCTGGATTTCCGATTTGGATTCCGCCCCCGGAGTTTCCTCCAGAGCGACTTGGAGCGCCATAAGAGTCAGATGGAGCTGGAGCGCCATATGATTCAGATGGAGCAGAGTAACCACTTGAGGAAGATGAAGATGAGGATCCTTCGTTTTGGGAAATGATCTGGGATACACGAGCCAACAAGGCGTCGTCAAGATCTCCGCCGCCGCCGCCACCACCACCACCACCTCCAGAATTGTCGGACTCGGAGAGAATTTGAGCAACTCTCGCCAAGAGAGCCTCATCAACGTCACCGCTTCCTCCAGCGGCAACAAGGGCCACGAAGGCGGAGAGAACAACAAGCTGGAATTAGAGAGAATAATAAAAGTTCAGTTTTTTCTTCAATCTTTCCAAATCTGATAATTTTTTGAAGGAAGATGAGTAAACTTACAAGCTTGAACATGTCGACTACGAAAAGTCACGGTCAGAATTGAAGCGAATCAGAGGGAATGGAGAACTGAGCCCTTCAACCCCAATGTCTTTGCTTTTATAGGCAAATGGGAAAATGTGCCAAATAAAATAGCAAATGGAAAACCACATAATATATATTTTTATTAGCTAACATGACCCATGAACTGCATCATCACATCACATATATATTCCACTTGTTTGGCACAGTGGGTTTATTATTAGTTTTTCTTGTCCACTAGAGATTTTTGTGTCAAATCGAGAATAAAATAACATCATTTATTCACCTTTCTACAAACGTCGTGCGTTGTAGTTTTCTGCAGATTGGAAGAAAAGATAATATGCGTGCTATAATATTAAAGTGATAAGAAATGCAAGACTATATCAAATATCTTCATTTTTACCTCTTTTACTTCACACGCGAAATTGGGATACAGTGTTATTATCCCCATATAAATTTTTGGTAAATATTGTAAAAGGCATGAAATGAAGATGCTCCACTGACTTTTTAATAATAAGCTTTTTATTATCTGTGAGCAATAAGGTGCAAAGGGCACTTGCATTCTACTACTTCGCAAGTACATATTAGATTATATTATGTACATTTACTTTTTCCCCAATTCAAGTGCACTTTTCTTACAAACAAGTGTGTAAATTGTGCGCTTTACAAAATCAACATCTTTCTCAAGATTATCCCCTCTAGCATAATCTCCGCTTATTAAAAAA
>JAQFZW010002424.1:0-17526 GCA_034687055.1 Heteromurus nitidus | reverse complement strand
AATGTGTGAGCGAGTGTGTCGTGTCGTGTGTTCGCTACATGTTATTTCATATGTGGATGTATTATATTTATATAAGAAAGGTTGTTTAGACGTGTTAAGTGTGAAGGTTGGTCGATACTCCTCCATAAACGATTTGACAGCATGGCATTACAACATTATGAAGTTATCACATATCACCATCTTTACCAAATTTTACTGCTCCAGGGAAAGTAATCAATGTTTCGGTTTTCCTCCTTTCCCACTTCTGGAGTCACAAAAAACTCGGAAGAGTTAGCGGAAGAGAAGTTCCTCATGTTGTCCCTCTGAGAAGAGAGGGGCAGTTAGCAGAAGCTCATGAGAAGAGTAAATTGTTAATGGGTATAGCTATCTCCGAAGTGTCTCGCCAGCCAACTCACAAACTAAGAGTTACCAGAGTATCTCAAGAAATTGACAAGTCTTGTTGTGCTCTCTCACATACATCGTCTCATACTCATGAGTAATTCCCTTACTGACATTGATGACAAAAGGGGGGAAAAGTGTCGTGCGTGTAATTTAATATTTTCCTCGTTTTCCTGATTGCTACCAATTTTTTTGTGCTTGCTTTTGCCTGTCTCAGCTGAGAACTGCGTGAAGGACAATGTAAAGTAATTCTCTTTTGTTTTTTCTCTTTCTCTTGAACAGGTTGAGTGTAAGAACCAAGGACTTGAGATGTTGCCGGACTCGATCGACCCTGAGACTCAAGTTCTGGATATTTCGGGTAACAAATTAGAATTCCTCCCTCAAGATGCATTTCGTCGTGCAGGTCTTCTCAATCTCCAGAGAATTCATGTCCGTAACTCCCGACTGAAACAAATTGACCCAGGAGCATTCAATGAGCTCAAAAATCTCGTTGAAATTGACCTGGGTGATAATTTTCTCAATTCCGTTCCTTCCCAAGCACTCAGAGCCACACCGTTCCTCAGGTATGACCTTACATCCCATATTTTTTTATATATTACCTAAACAGTTGTTATGTCATAGATATAAAAATAGTCGTGTCAGAGCAAGTAACCTACTATATGCGTTCTCCTTTACACTCCGTTATATCCACAGAAAATTTTCGTAGATATGCTAGGATAACAATTTATTTTTTTAGTCGTAGAATATAATCGAGAAAGGTAGGAAAAAACCACTATGAGCAATGCTTGCAGCAGTAATGCACTAACTTGACTTTCATCGAATCGAACGATCAACGAAAGGACACGTCCTGCAATCGTTATCCACCCAATCTTAGACTTTCTCCTCTTTCCTTTTTTGATCACCATTTGCTGGAGGAGAAAAAAAAGACGATTCAGAAGTACCATCGAGTTGGAGACTTTTTTGTGTGGAAAAACTCAAGGAGATTCGTCTTGTTGAATTGGTGCTTCGTACATATCTGCTCAGCGTGCAGCTCATATTGGCATGAGTTAAGCATGTGTTTTTTTGTGTGTGTTCTTACACTGAGGAAAAAGATGCAAGCATCCAATGAACTTATCATCAAATTATTGCTTGTCTCTAGGGTTGGTGAAGGAGCCAAGGCTCCAGAGAGCCGTAAAATTTTTCCCATCTCTAGATCGCGTTCATTTGGTTGTAACATTAATCAAGTATCTCATTGGATGACTTGCTTCCTGCGAACCACTCTCCGCTTTTTCTCTTTGATTTAGCCTGATTGATGCTATACTTTCACCGGATACGTATATTTCCATAAGAAAACGGGGATAAGAGAGAGAGGAACGAGAGGGAGTTTTTTTATACATGTGCGATGTCAAGAACGGTAGTAGTGTGATGTGATGGGCTCGTCCATCCGATGTTTGACATACTTTCCCCACAGTATTTCATACTGACTTGTGAGAAGTGTAATTTCCTTCATCTTCTTCCCCTTTTCTCCTTCAGCCATGTAATACATTATTGATCTACGTGACAAGCCCGTGTGCTCCGTCAGTTGGTTGAAGACGAAGAAGAAGAAGAGCGAGGAGTAACTGTAATGGTTTTATCTTGTGCGGAAAAGAGAATGGAATGTATTCATCGACATATATTTTACCTTTTCCGATATGCATGCAAAGAAGTGGGGAAGGCGTGCACTGCCTCTCTCTTCTTTTACAACAAACACTCATCGTCATCGTCCTCCTCGTGGCTGATGCATGCTACTGATCGTCCTCCTCCTAAAGCATTAATCTACTTATCTGGAATCTTGTACAAAACAGCACAGTCGAGGTTTTCAACCTTCCTCTCCACTCTCACGGTCATTTGTTATGCATGAATGCATTGAAAGATGAGAAATGGAAATTCTGTAATGAACCCTTGAACAGTTCGTCACACAATGAAATTACATTCAGGTTTCAGGACTCACGAGTTAGTACACGACTCCTTTCTCCTTTGTAATAAAGTGGAGCTTAGCCCAATGCATATTACAGATGAAGAGCAACACACACACACCTGCGTTCTGTGTGTTCTAAAGCTTGCGAAAATATGTATGTATGTATCATCACCACTCATAAATTTCCTCTCCTACTCATTTGCATACTTCGATGAGTGTACCACTGTAAACCTGGAGTGTTACCGAGAAATGCTCCCTTTCCCATTTTCTCTTCTTGATTCACCACAGAATTAGATTATATACGGCATGCCATCAGTAGAGTTTTCCGAGAAAGACTCGCTCTCTCTCTCTCTGACTGTGCCTGTGTGCCAACGCCAAGTTTTCTATTTGCATACTTGGGGAGAGAGAGAGAGTGTGTGTGTGGCTATTGAGAATTAGAAATGATCATCCACATGTTTGCTTTTCTCGCAAGGAAATGAATCCATGTGTGATCCTACTTATTTATGATTCGCATACCACTGCCACCCTTTTTAACATACGTCGGAATTGAAAAAAGGAAATATCGAGGCCAAGCTCACATGAATCATTGAGAAGAAAGCGGAGGCATGACATCACACTAACATTTTTCAATGCAGTTGTAAGTTTTTGAGTGGTACTGAAAATATTGGATACAGCTTAGCAGCATTGTAAAATAAATAGGAGTGGCAATAATGAGTGTGTCATCTATGTTACTGTTGTACACCTTCACGATTCTTTGCCCTTCTCCCAAGGACACATTCAATTCACCACAATTTCATTCAGCTTTTACACTCCAATAATTAAGTTCACTCACGGAGCTCGTTATTTCCGCTACCGATGAAACCCTAGAGTTCTAACGAGGCTAAAAGCTACTGGACACGAAAAAAGAAGTATCCTTCGCAAAATCTCACCGTTAATTGTAGGAAACTGGAACGGACTTGGTTCGATTATTTGCTTATTGCATATAACCATATCCTAGCAAAATCTCTTTTGTTTCCTTGGTCGACAAGGATTATTTTTTGGAGGAGGAAATTTTCGATGTAGTACTTGAGTGCATCTTCGTTTTGCCGCGAATGTGTGAATGTAGTTCAGATCGATGTTGGTAACAACGCACACACACACCATTATTGGCAGAGTGCGAATCGCACACGGAGAGAGAGAGAGTGAGAGCGAAAAAAAACAGTAAAAATCATCGTATATAACTCTCCACGTATGCAAGAGTGCACTCATTGAATAATGAAAGTGGCGTGAATTGAATGTTCGTGAAAAGATTTCTGGAGAGAGAGAGTTTCTCGAAGAAAGGGAATATTTTCTGGGAGAGGTGCATTAGCATGGTCTCAATGAATTATTTTCCAACGCCGCTCCTACTTTCCCCCTTCCATTCCATCAATTTTAAGTAGCTTTCATTGCCTTCTCTCCAAACTTTCTCTCATAACTCTTTTCTCCTGTTGGTGTGTTACATGTTTCTTTCCACGCTCTCATACTCTCGTGACTAGTCCTGATATTCCCGTCAACAATGAACGCGATTTATATATGTATTTTTTTTGGATTACAATGGGAGTGTTAGGTTGTAATAATATTTTCTTGTGGATTCATTCATATGAAGACTCCAGTATTATGCCAAATTCAATACGAGTAGTAACTTTGTGCATGCATGCATTTGCCCCGTTTGCATGAGTGCATGGAAGGCAGCGAGGGCTTGTTATAATGTATATGTTGTTCGAAGAGCAGAGCTGCACTACTTGTTTCTCTCATGAGAGAAGGAGGAAAGAACCAAGGGTCGTTGGCTTACGTGAAAATGCCCTAACCGTGTCTTGGCTACTTTCCTTCTTCCTCGAAACTATGGTTATGTACATATGTATATAAATCTACTTTTTCTTCGAACTGATGCATATCCTATATTTTACAGCTGCTGAGTCTTACACTTATAAGAAGTATGTGTAATATGCAAGGAGCGGATTTAAGGCACCAAAAAGTCTCAAAATATGCAAGCAAAAAGGCATTCAAAAATCCCGAAATATGCACATATGACCATTTAACAAAGGCAAAATATGCATTTGTATACGCATTTAATAATTTGAAGGTTAGAAAACAAAGTAAAGATACGAGAACTTGTTGGATTCCATTTTTTAAATCAAAGTCATGTGAAGAAATCTCGAAAAAATGATATGCATATAATCTTCCAAATGATTTCGAACCCTCCAAAAATGAAATTATAGGGACTTTTATTTACATTTGTGTCGAAAACTTTGCCGTTATAGGCAAAAATGTGCGACATAAGCAAAATTTTGGGGAAAATATGCGAAAAATGCACTTATGGACGCGATTTTTTCAAAAAAGGCACTAACACCCGAAATATGCATTTAAGGGCACTAAAAACTTCTGTGAAATTGAGAGAAAAATCATGAATCGCGTTTTTAACGTGAAAACTTGCGATATACTACCACAAAACGAAAAAGTCAAAGATGCACAAATCCGCTCGCTGGTAATATGTTATGTATATATTTATGTATGTATACTATTTTTGGCTGACTCTTTCTCTCCTTCATCCGCTGTCATTGTTTTAACATGGCGTTTGGAACTCGTGGAGATTGTAGGTGCATTAATTTATATCGTGTGTTTACTGTGAGACTATTTCCAAGCATCTTATGGATCCGTAGATTATGTACATGTTTGTATCTTATTCGATGGTACTACTATTCGTATGTAATTTTATATCGATCAGGACATGTGTTATACATCGTTCTACATGTGGAATGAAGCGCGTCGTCATTGAAGATCTAATAACAAAAGTCTGACGTAAATAAATCATAAGATATTACTTTGAATTCTATTGATATTTCTCATATCGTTGCTACTAATCGTAAGCAAGCTAAGCACATGGTATTGCTACAGAGGTAAACGTTTTTATGTATATCGCAACCGCAAGCAAGTAATATTATACGCTCAATCTCAAGAGGAAATGATGTAGCTTCAGATTTTCTTCGTACTTGCTGAGTGATTAGAGCAGTTTGTCTGGAGAAGTACATTCTAGAGTATAAATAGATTTCGAAGGGAACGTGGAGAACGCATAAGGTTGTTACAGCGTGACGCACTATACAATTGTGAGCATGGTGCTATTTCGAAGTCGCCGTGGGTAGATTATCTTGTCTGTTAAAACCGTAATGATCTAAAGGATAATATAAATGTGATTCTATTTTTTTCTCTTTCCTTCCATCTGCAGAGATTTAAACCTGGCTGGGAATCCGATCCAGCGAATCCCAAAAGGTGGATTTGAGTTCGTCCCACAGCTAGTAAAACTGGATCTAAGTCGTTGCCAACTTGTTGAGATTGATCCTCAAGCCTTTGCTCATCTTAAACTTCTCGAGTCACTCAAGATTAGCTCCAATGGGCTGACAACTCTCAACAATAACACGGTGAGTGACAGAACGCGTACCATAAAGAGACACACAAGCGTGATCATCTCTCTCTCTCTTCCCCCTCAAGAAAGTTAAATGTACCTGACTGAGAGCCGAGTCGGAGTAACGCGCGCAATAAAGACTCTACATCCATTTATATTCCATTAAGCATATCCGACATTTATTTCTCCTCTTATCGCATATCTTTCGTTACTTCCATTCCTTTTCTTCAGATATTTTCGTACGTTTATGTAAATGAATATAGCGTTTTATGCTGCCTTGTGTCGCTGTTGCTTTTCGGAAGAAAGGAAAAATACCCAAGCGTGCAATAAAAACATGGTTTCGTTATGTCAGTGAGTTACACTCGCAAAAGATTTCAAATTGCCGTGACGGGTTTTTAAGAGACTGAAATATTTGTCTGTGTGTTGGGATGGAATGCTAAACATGTTCGAGGATATCGGTGTGGTGGCTGCGCTGCGTGTTTATACACGCTCTGCGAATATATACGTGCTTTGATACAATAAATGATAACCGACTGCACATATTATTGTTGAGCAATAGACGAAGAAGAAAAATTCCACCGGCACGATAGATTACATAAGATTTCGTGATTCTGCGACGCCACTGCCATATCGACTAAAAAAATCCTTTTGTAGATGTACACGTGTGGTTGGATGTTGGATGCTTCCTCGATGCTTGAACGTACTTGATGAGCAAATCATCTCCGATAATCCCTTTATTTTGATGGGGGAGTTGTAAAGAATTTAAAAAAAAAATATTTTCTCCCAACGCGAAAACACTCGACAAGCCAAAACCGACAAGTCAAATAACTTTTTGCTCTGTTGCATTACCCTGCCACACAGTGACACTCTTCCAGCCTAAATGTCAACTCTCTACGTTTGTCGTACTTTTTTTTCGTTGTAATTGTTGTTTTCAAGTGGGCATATGTGTATCATGCAATGCCGTTTTTTGTGACTTATATTCGCTAGCTCAGTTCTCGTTTTTTTTGCAAGAGTCTGTACTTAGGTACTTCGTGTACATGTCCGCAGTCTAATTGGCAGTCACGCATGACTGAATAATTTATGATGGTGAGCTGGCAAAAGCCTTAAATTATACAGATGTGTGAAAGTGAAAATGTCATCCACAATCATGAAACCCTTTTTCTACACACATACTGCTAAAATGTACAGAGTGATTATATCTATTATGCACAATTCTTCTATTCCTTCAGGCAGCAGGATCGCGTTTCAGTTATGAGCTCACAACTAATATTTTTAATAGAATTTTGTTTTTCCTCACTGCGCGCTCGAAAAAATACTCTCTTAGTAATGATGATGACAAATGAAGATACTTATTCGTGGAGTAAAATATTCTATATATTTTTTGTTTGTGTTGTGCGCGTGCATGAATTATACATGTTCATCAAAAATGTTGTACACATACGATCGAATAAATAATCATCAAAATATACTTGTCTCTTTTTTTGATGTAGGTGAAATCCATGGCTCAACTCCATGCGATGGAGTTGCATGACAATCCTTGGGAATGTGACTGTCGACTTCGTGATTTGAAGTTGTGGATCGAGCAAGAGAATATCCCACATCCTCTCTCACCTTCATGTCGTACTCCACTCAGACTAAGAGGTAACAAAAAAAAGTTTCTTTCATTTCATACTTTTCTCATGGATATAAAGTCAAGTTAGCTTATGTTATATGGTGGTGTACTTGACAGAGTCGAGAAAGTATAAGGTATAATTTTTTTACGTGTATTTCTCTCACTCTCTCTGCATGACACGAGTCATTTGACTTGAGAAGAAAGGGGGAAAAGTTTTTTTAGCAGTTTTTTTACATCTGACACAAAGGGAAGTATGAGGAATAAAAGGACAAGGTAGTTTCTCTCTGTATATGATGATGTAAACTACGTCCATAATTTGTACGACGAGCCATTTGTAAAGTGTAAGATTTTCACGAGCATTATGACAAGTCCTTGTACATTGTAATGGTGGCCCTTGCAGTAAAACCACTATTTAGTGGGAATAAAGCCTGTCATAAAACACGTGCACATGGTATTACACAAGATGTGTTATAGTCTGTATGTGTTCAGTTCAGATATAGGTGCAAACACACAATTTTTATGTACATTTATGAGTATGACCGTCAGCAGAGGGAATGTATGTATCTGGAGATATATATCATTCACACTCCTCTCGTTACCCTGTTTTCTCTCTCTCTCTCTCTCTCTCCTACTCACTCATCCTTTGTTTCCCTTCGTTGCTCAGCAGATTGTCACTTGTGAGCCCTGTCAGACATCAATTTTTTATTGCACTTTCCTGCACTCCTCACCACCATGTATGAGATAATCCTCGGTGATAAGAGCAAACTTCGTGCATCATGTTTGCATGTTTTACACATTGTTATAATCGGGAGAAAAATGAATACACACGTCCGTGAAAAAAAATTGGTAGACACAATGGTGATCATGATTATCGTGATGATTTTTTTTTCGTGGGGATGGATGGATCGGCATGCTTGTATTCATGCGTGCATTTTTTAACGTTCTTGAGTCCAGTGCAGAGAGAAGGGAGTTTGTGCAATGAAAGAGAAGGGCAAAGTCATGCTTCTCTCCCCATTTTTTTCATATTTTTCTACACTTCTTCTCTCTCCTCTCCTCGTGCAACCCTTATATCGATACACACTACACACCCAAGAAAGAAAGATGCCAAACAATAATGGTAACAATGCACATTTTTTATGCACGTTGACGCATTTTGGTGTGGTGCAAGTGTTGCAGAACCCTCTGCTCTATCAAGCTTGTCATAAGGTTTAAAGATAACATACAAGGATCAGCAGCGAGAGGGTACCTCCGCCAACTTACAGAGAGGAGAGTCGTGCACACTGCTGCACAGACCGTTTCCAAATGTCTTTGGCCTCATGAAAAACCATGAATATTTTTCCATAATTCATATTTACGCACTGCACACACACACACACACAACCTAACCCTCTAAGCTGCTCCTGTGTGTAATATGTATATGTGATTATGCACATACTACATGTGTGTGTGTGTCACAACACGTGAATCGTATGATTCATATTGAAGAGTGAAATAAAAAAGAAAAACTTCCTTTTTCAAAAAAAAAAAAAATTCTTCTACAGCGTTCTTCACACGGCGGAGGCGATGTGCACATTGCAAACTTCTATTATAAATCGAGAGAGAGCAACAACAAACACGCATGAAAGGAGCGATTTACTCGCATGAGCAACTTTTGGCTCCATACAAGTGTAAATCATATCCTGGAGAGGAGGGTATTTTTTTGCACCACGTTCTATTCTGGGTGAACTTCATAAGGATAGCCTAGGAAGGTTTTTCTTCTTCTATTTTATATGCATAGTTTTTATTTCAGGAAGTTGCTCTTCCCTTTTTTTTGTGCTATATCACATTGCTCATTCGACGCAAGTTGCGCAATATTTGATTGAATATTGATGATGATTTGCAGAAATTACTGAACACGCCCCCTTGGATATTCAAATAAGTGGTTTATGATGAGGCGAGGAGTTATATACAGAGAACCAACACATCATGCCTTTTTAATGAAGCAATAATATATAAATAACTTGACTTTATATTCTCGATACTTTGTCTGTAACGATGTTTTTTATGGTTGTGCGTGTACATGTAGACATACTATGTATGCACGAAAGAGGAGGAGAAACATGACTGGCTAGAAAATATATTTTTTAATGAATATTTGTGCGTGTTGTTCTCTTGTTTAGGACGAAAGTTTTCCGAGCTCTCGGTGTCAGAATTCGCATGTCCACCAAGAATCCAAGACTCCACTCCAGCGACTCCACGACATGTGAGGGTAACTGAAGGTGACAACGCCACGTTTGAGTGTGTCATTGAGTCCATTCCTAGACCACAAGTCCAATGGTATTTGTTTACACGTCTGATAGCCAACCATACACTTCGGAGATACATCATCTTCGAGGTATGTACACACATTCTCGTCGACAATGTAGTCATACATATTTTCTTAGCTTCTGCTACTCCAACTTGTTCACAATATTTCTTTACATATTTACTCAAACTGACAATAGAGCTTTTACATGCAAGCATGCATGCAACTTTTTTCTTTCTCTTTCTCTCTCTCTCGTCTTACTGACGATTGCGGTCGTTCAACTGTTTCCTATGCTGTGATAGACCACTTTTCCCGTGTTTTATCGTTTCTTTTTATCGTTTATCAGCCTTGCACTTATTACATTTTTCTCTTTTGCTTTAATATCACTCCTTGTTCTCATTCCTCAAGCTTGTTTGTAGCTGTGTGTAGTAGATACTATAGGAAGCAGGAGCAATATATGCTTTCTTTTTTTGGCTTTCAGCCTGCCCATTTTATTTATGTCTTGTTCGCTTTCTCTTGTTCCCCTTGTTTGCGAGTAGAGTGTGGCTGGACAGTTGGCAGACAACAATGTCTTAAGTCAACGGTTAGCCACAAAAATATCATGCTGACGGTGGGGCTATATTGATTTGACGCTTTTGCGCTTACTTATTGTGCTCTAAGCCCAGTTTCCTTTATTACTTACTCCGGGAGAAATTTTTTTATGTTCGTGTAATAATAATTGTCTGTCGTTGTTGGTGAAATTGCAAACATCTTTATCAAACCCTTTATGTAACTGACATCGTGCATCTTCTTCTTCAGTATTTCCCCTCGTTGTATAACATGCGATTTGAGCAGTATGTCCGCAGGATACAAATTCTTCTTCTTTTTTGCCGACGTCGATGCAAAATATGACATAAATATTATACAAAACAACAAAAGGATTCTCTCTCTCATTTACGTAGATATTGTAAACAAGACGCATGTTTGCTACTGATAAAGAGCACATCGATAGAAATAGGAAATTAAATGAACTCTCGGAGAGAGAGAGAGAAGAAGAACAATGGTCTTCCTTGAATCACTCCTTGAAAGAAACGATGAATGATTGTTTCGAATCTATCAATCTCCTTAATAGCTTCATTTGTAAATGATTCGACGGGGAGCGGAAAAAGGCAGCAGCCTACTGCGCAGGAAAGACGCCGACAAGAGAGAAAAAGGAGAAGATGATGATGACTTTTCCTTCACTTTTATGCTTCCATCATTACGATATGTATAGAAGCAGTGTGGTGGTGGCAAAAAACGGGGGGAAGCAGTAGCCAGAGAGCTCTTATATATGTTCTCTTGTGTTACGTATGTACATAAGTTGCTTTTGCTCAATTCTTGATGGCATCACTGATTGTGCAAGAATGTATGGACGCCAGTGATTGAAGATGTGAGCTTGTCTCTCTCTCTCTCAAGAAAGACAGCAAAATACATTGCATATCTTATGGCATAATATGCAGTGTACAAAGAGTGAGTATAACGTAAGGGAAAGAGTGTTTAATATGTATATTCGAATATATTGCAACTCTCGTCAGCGTAATAACTTTTTCTTACAACATCAGCCTCTTCGACAGAAGAGTCAATACAATCACATTTAGGAATCAGAGAGTCACTCAGGTCGACGAAAGAAATCACAGACGCTCAATGAAATCTAATTGTATACCTCTCCATTTGAGAAAAAGGGTGTTTCCGAGAGAGAAACTCTAGCTCCAGAGAGTCGACGAGAGTATAGTATATAAGTAGTATTGCATTTTCCAAACAGATAGTATTTCTAGGGACAAGGGGGAAAAAGATGAAAGAGAAGACGACGATGTGATAAGGGAAAAAAGCTTGTTTTCAGCAACGGTACCGTATGTCTAAAATGGTTGTAAGCTTTTTAGAAGAAAAAAATATATAATGTTTATACTACTACCTACACTGTTACACGTAGTTGAGCTTCTCTCTCACTCTTGTTCCGGGATATTTTTTTCCTCGTCATTCAGGTCTAATGAATAGCATGATGGATGTATGCAGCAGTCATGTATGGTGGAAGTATTACGATAATATGATCCATTCTCTACATGTAAAGTGAAGTTGCAAAGGAAATTTCTTAATAAACGGTGGGCTCTTACAACTCATTTTTATCTCGGAGCAAAAAAATATATATATTTTTCCCCTCTCTCTCTCCAATCGAACTTTGGACCTTTTTTTCTTCCTTCCTTAGTTCAAAGGGGGAGAAATCACTGAGTGAGTAGTAAATGAGTTACTGAGAAATTATGAGTTTCGGGTTCAAATTGAAAATGGATTTTTCCCCGTCTCCTCTCTCAGTATTTGAAAAGATACATGGCACACATGTAATGTGATGTAAAAGTACATTTATGAAAGTGCTCGCCTTTCATACAATTTCCAATATTGGTAATCACATTTTCAGCGTTTCATTACTTGTAACAGGATAGTTCGTAGAATGTTCACAAGCACTAATATAATAATAAGATGTGTGCTCGGGTCATGTTCGTATACACAACTTTTACTGCGTGCGAGTCAAAGATAGAGAGAATTTTTTTGTGATGAGAGAGTAGGGAAAAGGTGAAAAAAGGTATATGAGTATCGCCTTCTTGAGAGAAAATGACAAGAATGAATAAAATATCTAAATATATTGAACTGATGTAGAATTATATAATGTGTCAACTCACATTCTCACCAATTTCAATGAACGTTACATGTAAATTTATTAGATTTTCCCTTTCTGACATTCGTTGTATTCAACATTCAAGCAATTCAAGGAAAGTGAAGCGTGAGGACGAAGAATAAGGTTCAAAACATTTTTTTTTGTTATCCGTAGGGCGTGTAGCATTTTTAGTGCAGAGCATTTCCTCCTCTTTCTTTCTCACTTGTTCCACAAAGTTCATAAGAAATCGCTGAGAGGATAATCTGATTGGAGTGAATTAAAAAGGAGGAATGCTGGTGGATATGTTAGATGTAATCTGCGATTGAGAGCAGCACGTTCACAACATATCGGAGAAGTACTTACAGTCAAGGAATTGAACAAAGGGGATAAAGGTTGCCTGCAGTAGTGCTCCCTCATATTACGAAACTGAATGCGGCATCAGCTTTTTCTCAATTTTTAGCTTGTCGTCTTCTGGAAAGTGTGTCTTGTTTGCTTCGCTGGTTTGGTAATAACCTAATGTGCTCTTTCTCTCTCTCTCTCTCTGCGAGTTTCTAATGCTTGAGAAAACGCTTTTGGTAGTGAGTTTGTATGTGCAGACGAGTGTCTTGCTCTGCTTTCTTCCTTTTACACTCTTTGAAGTGACAGTGCGTTCAATTCTTGTAATTAATCATGCACAATGTGTATATGTGGTGAATTCGGGTTTTGTGTTTTCAGAGGGGGAACGCCAGCATCCTCACGCTAACAAATGCCATGAAGAAAGACGAGGGCGACTTTTCCTGCGTAGCTGGGAATGCGGCAGGATCAGCAGAAGCCAATTTCACACTAGAGATCCTTCCACAACCTACCCTTCAGAACATTCTTGACACAACCGAAATCCTTGTAATTATTCTTGCTATCGTGGCAATTCTCTTGGTTTCTCTCGCAGTCGGTATTTTCCTTTTCTTGCGGCAACGCCGAAATCGATCCGCAAAACCTCCGGAAATCTTGGCCACGTCAACTCCAGTGAAACCACCAAGACTCAATTATGAAATCAATCCTGGCTCACTCGTTGCAAACGGTTTTAAAACCAAAGGAGACTCAACGACTGATAATCCTGATCTCATTCTCGAAACTAATACTAATGGAACGTATCAGGTAAGGGATTGAAGACAAAGCACTTCTCTCTTTTTTCTATTGTTTTTTTTTGTTCTCGCTCACTCTCTTCTTCTTCACTGAGATTTTCCTGGAATCACAGGAAAATGCTGATTTCCCCTTTCCATCCGAGAGCATTTCAGAGAGTAAAAAAAGGTGCACAATTGGGGCTTGGAAACAGAAAAATTGCAACAGAGAAATCTTACAAATCCTTTAACAAAGTGAGCTCATATATTTTTTTCTCCGTCGCACTCGCTTTTGTTGCCAAGTGTGAGAGTTTTCCAGGGGAACGTACACAATATGCATATGTCGTCGTCGTTTGCACGTAATACACTCTTTTTTTCTCCTCTTGTGTGAATAATACATATTATCCATAATTGTGGAAAGGAGGCACATATACACACACACACATCCATGCACTTTTCTATGAAAAGTCGGAGAGGAGCTTTTTGTGATGCTGTCAGGAATGTCGGAAACGAAGCGACATGACTCCATCCTTTTCGTTCCTCTATGCTCTAAAACGACGGGATTGGTGACAGAATGAAAAATGAACGAAAACGAAGAAACCAGGAAATATCCTCTTCATCACCATCATCATCATCATCCTACGCGCAATCTTATTCAGCTGTTACGTCTAATATTTAGCACACTCTTATAGAGGCAAGGAGTGAGAGAGAGAGAGAGCACAATGCGTGAAATATCAGAAAGCAGAGCAGCGTACCGTAGGGATATATTTGGAGAGAGAGAGAGAGAGAGTGCAGACACCTACGGAAAGTTGAACAAGGGGAGCATATCAAATCCTTTTGGAAGGCTTGTAAATGGAACAAACCTGGTGTGATGTTCAAAAGGAGGCAAGTCTTCTGCATTTAACAAAACGGAAGTTTCAAATCAGATAATAGAGCTCTTACACATCCTCTTACTTCCGCATTTACCATGTAATAAAAACTCACGTTCTTTTCTCCTCTCTCCAGCATCATTTTCTCCATCGTTCTATTCACTCAGCACAAACTCCCCATCTGCGAGTAAGCAAGAATAGTCGCACGGCGGCGGCGGCTACGACGACCATGGAACACGTGCATTATGTAGCATTCACATTCCACAGCTTCCTCCCGTCGTCTCCCTTGTTAATGCTCACAACTGCAGGAATAAAGTATAGCGAAACGAGCCAATGAACGATTTTCTCAAAGTATGCTATTGGGTTGTCCTCAGTGGAGAAAGTCGGTTCGCTAGGCTTTACGGATATTCAAATAAGAAGAAAAGTAATGTAGCTCATTTTGAAGAAAGTAGAAAGAAAATAAAAATATATATGTGTAGCAAGGGAGAAAGGGAATGTAAGAAGAGAAAAAAACATGTATCCGGTCGAACACGCAATACCAACATCTCGAAACAATTCGCGTCTATACGCGAGAGCAAAAAGTCGGGAAAGATATGCACGCACATATTTTCCCGCGTATCGTCGTGTACACCATTTTCTTTGTGTGTTTACGCTTTCTCTCTGATACCATTCTTTATCAGTTGAAGCGAGGGAATGGAATGACTGCGTTACTTTGGAGTAAAGCTTCGTCAAGTTTTCATAACTACACTAAAGCTCGAGCTTTTGAAAAGGGACTCTCTCTCTCGCACAATGGCTTCCTTTTTTCTCCTCTGTATTATTACGTGCTGTTGAGCGGTGAAAGCATGAAAGAAAGTCTGAAGGAGATGTTTAAAGGGCTCACTGGTGTATAATGTAGCATAATCAGGGGAACAGTTTCCAGTACATGAAAAAGATTCTTGACTGTAATCATCGTTGTTGTCATCATCATCGCCATCATCGACAACAACAGCAGTATGAGGAGGAGAGACTGAGAAAGCAGCATCAGTAATGTGCATCTGTCCTTGGCATACGAAAGAGAGTATACATGGAAAAGAGGGTATCATCATCATGATCGTCGTCGTCGTCACCATGTAGCCGCAGTCAGAATGCTTCTCGTGGCGTATGCAAGTGGACTGGATACCTATGCATAAAGCTAGTCTTATAGCTTCTCTACTGCAGTCCTGTAAAAACACGCTATGTGAATAGGAACTGTGTTTTTTGCAACTGTTTAAAAAATGTTTGAATCTCAACTTTAAGGAGACAATTTTTTTTCTCTCGTTATTTCATCACTATATGCATTCGTTTTTATAAAAAAATTTCTGCTTGTGGAGTTGAGCACAAAAAAATAATATCTGGTAACATATAGCACACTTCACCTCTTCACTTAAAGGCCGGAACAGAAAAGTCGTTTGTCTCATGGAGTTACTTTTTTACGTTATTTTTTTCCAAGGAATAAAGTGTGCCTTGAGCTCTGCTCTGTTGTCATAGATATTTCCCATTAGTAAACTCTCATGCATATGGATACGATGATTGAGATTGGAAATCCTTAGGGAAATTCCCGTTTCTCCTCTATACCTTCTCCTCTCCTTCAAGCAGTGTTTTCCACTCTTGATGTAGCAGCTTTTACTCGTTTCCTAAAAAAAATGTGCATAGAATATCATACTTTATGTACGTACTTTTTAGTGAAATGAAAAGCCTCCTTCTTGTGTGCACGGTTTGCGAATAGGGATGTATACATACATATTATTTTATACAGTACATTTAAACGTGCTACTTTGAGTTGCCACAAAAATAAAGTTGTGCCACTGGGTGATACAAGGAAATATTATTTGTCGTCACTCCACGCTACATATACGCTCTCAACCCCTTGTATAAACTTGTATTTATACTTGGGGCGCCTGAAAAACGCTCAAAAAATATAAAAAAAAGTTTGAGCTGGTTACAGAAGAGCAAGTTAAGCTCGTCCCCGTGTGGATGTTCATCCGAGGAAAATCCACAACATTTCAACTTGGTTTTCATATTGAAACCGTTCATTTTCCTCACTCTCTCTCATGATAAAGAGGAATTAAACACGACTGTGAAGGAGAAATGTGGTAATGGGGAAAGAAGGTGCTGTCGGAGCGAACTTGTATCTCATCCTCTCTTGTCGATTTTCAACTGTATAGCGACCATATATAAGCCCACTTTCCTACTCGCAACTTTTCTAACCTCTGCGCATATAAATACATACATCTCTGCCAAAGTGGTTGTGTGTGGGGTCTATCATCTATCCCTACAGAGTATATAGAGCATTACGTTTTCCTTCATATCACCTTTTTTATATGGCAGATTGCGTTGTCTAAGCCTCTGTTATTATTACTCACATTTCATTTTGTCCCCCCACCTTAATTTATTGCACTCTCACTGTCTGAGATGCTTAATACTATGTATGATTTATTGGAATTAGTGTCGAGCCTTGTGACCATCAGCAGAATCTGATCAGAGAATTAGGAGAGCTCGTTGCAAAAAAAACAACCTTCCTCTCTTCACTCTTCTTTTCCACGCACAGGTCTTGTTCTCTCTCATCGACTGAGTAAACTTTCTCCCTCAAGATGTGCTCAAGTGTTTCTGGGACACTTTATCGGGAAAGTGGGGAAGAATATGGAGAAGGAGACGACGGAAGGAGTTCAGGGGGACGAGATAGAGAGACTCAATCCTATGATTAAAGGCATCCACTCAGCTGTGAATAACATGTTGTATGTTATGTAGTTTTTTGGGAAATACATCCTTGTAAAGTCGGGATGAGAAAAGGCGCATATGGTAATAATGCACTTAGTATGAGCCATCGTCCGCAAGTTTCTACTTTCCTCCCTTTTTCCTCAGATAAGGATTGACAGTGACGTTAGTCAAAACTATCTTACAATGCAGTTCTCCTCGTTCACAATGAATGGACAAACTTTGCGTCTGTGGCGGCTCAGTTTCACGAAGATTTGAGAGGTGCATTGAAAGATTCATCGTAAATTATTCATTCTAATGGCATATGTGCCTATGTGTTTTTCTGGGGCGAGTGAGTCGGATCTGTCCATTTCAAAAGTGTACAGAAAAGAAAGTTAGTGCCTTGTAATCATTGAATTTTCAGTAGGGTTTTCAATACCATGTTTTCTTGGATTATGCAAACTCCATACTCCATACATATGCCTACTACTTCATTGTTAAGCTGCTCGAGTGCCAAATTGAAGTTGGTTTAGTGTAGGGACGGGACGGTAGTGT
>JAQFZW010002423.1:0-17528 GCA_034687055.1 Heteromurus nitidus | reverse complement strand
CCGAGCTCCAACCCGTCAATCAAAGGTGGGAGCTCCACCCCGTCAATCCAAAGGGGGAGCTAGAACCCGTCAATCTGAGGTGAGAACTCCACTCCGTCAATCCAAAGGGGGAGCTCAAACCCGTCAATCTGAAGTGAGACCCCGTCCCCGTCAGTCTGAAGTGGGAGCTCAAGTTTCTAATCTAGCACATAATTGCTCAGAACCCCAATCCGAAGGTTCTACAAGCCCCTTACAAACAGATTCGGTCATTTCTCACTCGCAGAGTGGTCAAGTTGGGCGAATATCTATTCACAAATCCCTCCAAAATCGTGTTCCTATAATCTCACACCACATTGCAAAAAATAAGTCGGAAAACATCAAAGTTCCAGAAAGATATTGTGGAGATGATGTGTTTGGGAATTACAAGATACTGAAAATCGGCCAAGTAAAAGAGATTTTGATGAAGGCAAGGCCAACACATGGTCTGGACTCGGCAGGTGTGAAGCACCTAACGATCAAATTAAATCATTGGTTAGAGGATTTTTTCAACTATGTTTGCCAATCGACGGATGAATGCTATGGATTCGTGACATATCAACACCTTGCTAGCGCCATGATCCAACAACGTATGCTACCCGAGTCAACTGAACAAAGTGAGCTGATATTTGCTATGAAGAATATGTTTACGAAAGAAGATTGGAAACGTTCCGAAGGAATCTTGTTTCCTTCCAGGAATTCCACCACCAACAATACTGACGACTATTATAATTAATTAATTAAACGAGGTACTATAAAATGAGGATTAACTTTATATACTAAATATACTAACTATAACTATACATTATACATATACACTTTACTGTGTACGAGTTCTCAAACTGTTAAGGGGATCCGCTTACTGGTAACTTTCGAGCGACTTGACGTAAAAACTATTGCGAATTTCAGGAAAACGCTTTATTTAAATTAAGCGTTACATTTCTTGTCCTGATGAAGGCTACTGTTGCGGCCGAAAGCATTAAAAACAGTTTAATCCGTCATATCCTCTAACATCGTTCAATTTCCACATGTAAATAATAATGTCGATTAAAATCTTAATTACTTTGTAAACTTATATCGAATGCAGCGACATGTGCAGAGAAAACTTACGCATCACGCACGCATGGGGAGGCTACAATCTACAATACATACACAATCCTCATAAGATCATACCAAAATACCGATGCATTGACGTTTTTAGGCTGAGAAATGTACATGTATCAAGTAACATACCTGTGCTACACAATGTATAAAGTGTAATGCTTTTTCTGTATGAGAGTATAGGACCCTGAGACGCTATATGCAATAGCTTAAAAAACTCTCATTGATCGCATATATGCATGTACATTATCCAAGTAAGTTTTTTTGTGAGTTCACGTGAACACACTCGCAATATGCAGCAGCTGGCTACTGATATGCGTTCCCCTGCTCTTGTTCAGCTGATGATCACTCGGTCTGCATGCGGTGATCATCAAGTGTTCACGTGAACACATCGGAGACGATTGGGTGCCTCAGCCGCACCCACAACTCTCATTGGATCTTTGCTCTGCTAAACCTACACCGCCAAGTAACTGTGTGTGTGTGGCACACCAAGTTTCCACGCATAAATACAGAAATGCATGCATACAAGAGCTCTGCAATATCGTGCTGTACCTCTTTTCCTAGGGATCGCGTCATAAAAAAGTGTCCTTATAGCAGGAATGGAATATGAAATACAATTTGAGTCTATAACCTCTCTCTCTATTGCTCTTATGCTTCGTATATCCATTTTCATGAAAACTTCTTCGAAATAATGTTCTGAGCCGCATTCATACATCTCTTTTGTTGCACACATGACACACACCACAGGCCAAAGGGTTCGTGGAAAATTAATTATTCTACGGAAGGGTACCTGGATTGGATACTCATAAAACGTAGTTAAAAACAAGTGAATATATTGCATTTGAGTTTTAGTTGAGTTTGGCATATTAGCATTATCCAGTGTGCGGATATCCAAAGTTTAAACTGGAAATTACCTGCTGTGCTTGTATGTGTCTAAAACACTGAGACTGCGATACGGGAAGATTTTTTTCAAAACAAGCCATAATAACAAGACACTTGTACATTGTTTTTAACAAAGTCTACGTAAATGCATGTAGTAAGGGCGAACTTTCATGAGAGAATGACATATATAGACAGTCTGCTGCATAGTAAAGAGTAAAGTTAAAGAGAGAAGAGATGATAATGGAAAAAGAGTGATGATGAGAGCATCATAACATAACTTCACCCCAAACACACACAAAAAGTGAAGTAGGGAGCAGAGCAGGCGAAGTAGAGAACACACAGTTGCGAGCAGAAATGAATGTGAGTGTGTGACCACCTTCAGTTCACATCACAGTCGACTACAGTTGCTTCATCAGGAAACACCTCAAAACTTGGGAGAGGAGAGAGAAAAGTTATATCATTCTTTGACAAATAGCTGAAACAGTCTTGTTTACTACACAAATACATACATGCAAAAGGAGGAGTTCTTATGAAAAGATAAAAGTAAATATTTTTTACGTCAACCGAAAAAGTGATATTAATTTTTAGTACGTTTCCGATAAGTGGAGAAAGTGTGAAGTTCTCGGATTTTTACAAGAAGAAGGAAAAAAGGGAAATCATTGGAGGAATAAAGTCGTAATCATGGCTTTGGATTTGACAATGCTTTCACCACCGTCCACTCCACCGATGCATGAGATGTATCATGCGAAGGTAAGCATCTTATAGAATTCGTATACAAATTTGAAATTTGTGTGCAGTGTGCAATATTTGGGTGAATGTGACAAATACATAAAAATGAGTATCATAGAACATTCGTCATGAACATTCGTTTGGAGAAGGTTAAATCACATTTTCACTGTGAAGCAAACAGCACACCTGGAGCCCTTGAGGACACATTAGCGCAATTAATGATAAATGTATGTGAAGATTGTGTGCTATGCACACAAACTGTATATAAATGTGTGTCTTATGACAATGTGACAGAGCAGTTGTAACATCATCAGCACAGCACTTTGCACACTATATCGCATAATAATTCCGTTTACAATCAGTCCTTGTAGCCTTCATAATCCCAGAGAGGTTTAGTAAAGTTCGGTAATTCGGTACTTGCATGCGTATGTTATCTAGGTTTGTTTACTTGGAAAGTCAAGAACACTTTGGGACGCCGGTCCAAAGTCCAAAACTCTCGAGACAGGTCTCGGTATAGGAATAGAAAATGTAGATATAAGTTTTTTTAGGCATTTTCCATTGATTATTTTGGAGATGGGCATAGCATTTTTGTAAAATTGCGATTTAGAAAATGTGACAGAATGCTCTGCGGCTGCTTTCCATCCGGATTTCATAAACATTTGCTATTCTTAGCATGACGAAACTGCGTGTATGGATAAACGTATGCAGCATGCACCTTTGTGGGTAACAAAGTTCGGGCTTCCCCTTTATCGTGACTATCACGAACAATGCATGTGATATTCTGCAATATATGACGCTAGTATTTTTTTAGGATCTAAAAACTTTCATTTATATGAACTTTGTACTTTCCATTTAAATCAGAACACGGGTTTAACCAGATCGCACTCATGATATCTGGATTCGGGTGAAATAAATAGTTCGAACTTCGAAGGATATATGATTGCATCACACGCATTTTTTTCTCTTTCGGAAATTGTTTTATTTCCCCAGTAGACTAGAAAGAAAAGATCGGCGAGTCTCATCAATTTCTTCTTCTGCAAGAAACGAAAAGGAGAAAACTATCACGCACAGGGAACGTGATATATGCACAGCGAGTGATTGCATGCAATGATGGCAACGTTTCACTATTTAGTATATTTGGTCTTTGTTCGTGTAAGCGTCAACGTCAGCATGTACTCTTGTACGTAACATAAGTATCATTGATAGAGAAACCGTTCGTTGCATATATGTGCACATGTGATGATCAGTGATCGCAGCTATATGCATATGAGAGGATAGTTAGGTTGCTCACATCTTACATTGGTTCATGTGAGTGTGTGGCGAAAACTTGTTTAGTTTATTTGTGGGGGTTGTGGCTGACGCGGACTATCACGAAGCGAAGGCGTGATCCACTCAAAATAGAGAGTCACCAACCACCACTTTTTTTGCATGCCGGACGGACGGATATCTCGCATTTTTATTGTTGGGTATACACAAATGTCAGTGATACATGCTTACGTGTGGTTGAGGCAGACTTGTATGTTGGATGAATGATATGCTTTGATGGAGAGTGGACTGGAGGAGTTGTTGGACGCGTTACGTCATCCATATCATCCAACATGAAACTTCATGAGATCCAGTCCAGTCACGGACTTGTATGCATGAGAATGACCTTAGTCACTTTCAAACACTCTCTTTTCCAGTAACTTAAATATGAGCACATAGTAAATATCAATATTATGAAATTCAACAGTGATGATTTTGAGGTTTGTTTATTGTGATATCTCGCAAAATTGTGCAAATTAATGACTTTAAAAGGTAGTCTGAATTGCATCGATGCATTCACAGTTCCCATTTCGTGCGCAAGGTAAAAGAGGCAAGGAAGTGCACGCAGCTAGCGAGTATCTAGCTAGTAGCTAGATTGCAATTATCCAATCAATTAAGATGATGTAATATATGAAATCTTTGAGTAATACAGTCAGAAAGACCTTTATACCTGCACAAGTTAGCCAGGGTGTCAGGGAACACCCTGTTTAATAGTGGTCACTCCAAATCAGAAATCACATGCATTCGTTTGTACAAGTGAATCTATATCAGGTCCTCTCATCACTAACTATAAACTTGTGGGGAATCATGTGATTATCAAATGATCGCTCCTACATTGGCTTCAATACTGAATGCACATATTTACAATTACAATTATAAATTATCGCTATCGTCATCGCCCTTATCAGTAGCAGAGTTCATGCATCTTGCATATCTTTGGGGGAGTATCCGCGGGCATGTCTATATTATTGCATAACCAATAGAACTGTGAATTTCCGTGTCTATCTTATTTACACCAAAAAGTTTTGGTTATCATGTTTCAATTGTCGTAATCTTTTATGAAGAACTTTTAAGACATATTGGGAACCCCTGCGACAAGAAATGAAATGAAATGGTCTTTTTAAGGCTTCGTTAGAAATGGCACGTGGCAATGACTTCTTTGTTCGGTTTTTTGTTCAATTGCTCTCTACTGCAACACTAGGTTCGCACATGATCGAGAACTCCATGTACCAAAATCAAGCGGATTGTTAAAATCGGCCATGACGGGAAGATACATATATATATATAAACATCAGTACAAAGTCCAATATTCGATCCATCCTCTATCCACGATAGGATTGAATAAAGCATGCGTCTTGTGGAAAGAAGAGGTTTACCTTAATGCTGCTCGTCGTTGTAGTGTTGTTGCAAAGGGATATATAGAAGTCATATAGGGATATTGTGAAAGAAAGTAAGGAGACAATACAATGTGCAATGTGATCATGAGTACAGCACATGTTTGGATTCTCTTCCTGAAAAAATAAAATGTGTGTCTTTGTTCACTCCTCTCTGCTACGGTTGTAGTTGCTGGATTGGATTTGTTTGATTTTGAACATGTATGAAAGTCCAAATCCAATACAAACGAGTCAAGAGTAAATACGTACATCCTTACTCACAATCAGACATTCAAGTCTGAAGATATATTCATATCCAGGTTTGACGTGCAAAACAACTCTCATAGACATGGACGGATTACAAACACTTATTTCCACTAGACCATTTAATTGGACCGTGCGAATTTCAACGATTTTTTCGAATTCATTCATCTCTCCACATTGCGTATGCATATCCAAAAAAAGTGTTCATGCGGTGACCACGCGCTCATAGTGGCCTGGCCTGTATTGCACAAGAAAAGTCTACTTCACTAATCAACATCATGATCATGGTCAGTCAACAAGTATAAAAAAGGGCAGGGAAATGGGCTGGGATCCAGGTTAAACCATATATCCAGATACATACATGAGTGACGTATTCCATTAGCTTATTGGTCGCTCTTGATTCATCATTCCGTACTACATGCATACAAAAAACACTATCTGCGTATTTACTCACATTTGCGGTAAAGTACTGATAGAAATACATCCTTATAACTTTTGCTCAGTAAACCTCAACCATGAAAAAAGTATATGTTCACGTGTTCAGTTCATTTTCCATTACCCACATCAAGCCACACTTGATGCTGCAATATAATATTTGCCTCATTGCTTGTTCATGCATAAAAAATGCATTCATTCAGTTATTGGGAGGGGGTTAGGAGGATGGCAATAGGGCATGTATATAAACATAATGTCAATCTTACCTTCCAAATAATGTCTACAACAGCCAAAGGATTCAATTGAAACATTTGACCCAAGGAAGAAAACAAATTTACTTTAAATGCACATTTGCTCCTTAAAAATTGACGGGAATTGCTTCATTGACTCTGAAGGACAATCTAATGTCACTGTAAACGGATTTTTTTTGAAAGGTAGAAGATTAGGAGAATATATTTTAGTAACCTGAATACGAAAGCATTTCCTGGTAATCAAAATTCAGAAACATGCGATGAGCATGAGCATCTTGTACAATAATCACGAGGTCGTACCGTGTTGAAGAAATTTGCTCGTTTCTTGCACAAAAGAAAATCATGTAATTGTAATTTCTTCGTAGTTTCGTATAAACAAAGACGCGCTACGCGGTTATTTCTTGATATCACGCCTCCAACTCATGGACTCATGAGAGAGCGAGCTGAACAAAGATCGGTGAATCTGTAAAAATTGCAAATAACATAACATGCCTACTTGTACTTTGTAACAGCAATTCCTCTCCTCACACACCTATTTAGTACAGTAACCCTTCCCAAGCTTATGCTGTATACTTTTGCCAACTTTTGAATGGTTTATAGAATGTTTATACACATATTTTAATGCATGTACAGCGTTGTTTGAGACGAAACATGTGGACATCTCGTGTTCCTGTCAACATCAGGATAAAAAAAGTAAATATAATAACAAGTTGCTCCTGTGTCGTATATGCCCTACCTCGCAATCATTCACTGACCTTATTGTTCATATGCAGATGTCTGTACTTTTGTACTTCTCCTGCTCAATCAGTGTACTCATTATTGATAATATTCGCAGGCATGCCTATACATACTTCCTCCGATGGCACTGAATCATAAATCTTTAAAGCCAGGCTAATGCTATATACTATAACTAATCGTAAGCATATTGAATTGGAGGCGGGTGATGCTCTGGGGGCAGGTAGCAGCTCACTCCTTATTTCCCGAAGTCGTTCTTTCTGGTGATCATGACGCAGTAATTGTGAGCGCACACACATTACCTTGTTTTTACGATGTTGTTTTGCTGTCATCAGCCGAAAATGGATTTTTAAGCTAGTTCAAACTTTAAAGCGTTTTAAAGATTATAATGGGGAAAAAGCATCATCCAGAGAGAATGAGAAGAAGACGCTCTCGTTAGGAGGTATATAGGTTGGCTGTTGGTACGCGCTCGGAAAAAGCAGCACAGCAGACAGACATAAGCTAGGCTAGGCTATCATGCTCATCCTCGGAAATCTTTCTCTTCGTTTGCTTTGTAAAGCGCACACAAACATGCAACCTTCTCTTTTCCTGCAACGGAGTTAGTCATATCAGAGTTGAGAGAGGCATCACGACCACGACTTGTTCACGTGAACAAGGGCACAAGCAGAGCAGTCTGTGGCACGCACTCGACACATGCTCTCAGGTTGGACTTCGCTCGTCGGGCCGCCGTGTTATTGCTCACATTTTCTTGGTATACTTTTTTTGTTTGGATCATCACATCGCATACATCGCAGTTTCTCTGCGCTACAACGAGGTGGTTGTAATAAACAAACTGTGTGTTTACGATCCCGTCAAGCACACGAACTCTACTCTAGGCATGTGGTAAATGTTTAAACATATCTACTTAAATGTCTGCGTAACTTTCATACGACATTTTAGACGTGTGTGGAAGAAATGGAATATGTCAGGACATGAGATCTTTCTTTGCACAGCATCCTCATTGCGGTGTTTTGTATGTCTACATACCAAAATAGTATGTGCCTAGAAAATACATATTATACATGTAAATAGTCAATCTAGCCAATCTAGGTAGAAATAGAAAACATGCGGTAGAAGCGGACAGTCAACCAAAAAATTCAGACTTTGGATTCTCAAAAAACTCCTAAAAAGAGTGTTGCGTCATGGCCTTGCTTACAATGCTTACCACCGCCTATGAATGGATGCATATGTTTATGGTTTTATGAGGAATGAGCTTTTGCAAATAAAAAAGCTGACCATGTGAAGGGGTTGGGATATCTCATGATCCAATCCGGTAAGAGGCGAGGCGAAAGGAAGCATCATATCAGGCTTTGCAGAATATGAAAACTGCATGAAATTCACGCACCAGTGTGGTGTGTGATTGCTAAAAACCTCATGAAAAAGAGGAGTTCACCTTCTCCATTTGTAAATGGTGGATGGGTGAGGTTGCAATTTTTTATACTTTTTGCTACCTAATGTTAAATGCTGAGACTGATAAGGTTCATGGCTACGTTATAGTCGAGGTTCATGAAATGCAACAGTTTCAAATATGGCGTCGGTGAAACAACTTTTTCGCACGTAGAAACACAAAAATGAACCTAATACTTTTAGGTACAAAAATGAACCTAATACTTTTAGGTCAGTACCTCCGAATATTTTGTCTGATATGAATACGTATGCTTGCTGAACATGCATATCTCTACCGGAATACCTAGAATTTTTCCTAATCTTTTCTGGAGCTATCTTTAAACCTGATTCATCTCTGTCGAGATATATATATATATCAGCTCTCAACTCCAAATTCCAGCAAACGACCGATCCTTGTCCTTGATTTAGATACATCGTTGCGACTCGAAGTCTTCTGCCCTCGAGTGGTATTGATTATTAGCAAGCGAATGAATGTGAACATTAGTCAGGTGAAAACTGTATAATCGAAAACATGATATCCACTGAAAGTCAGGTAGTGTCAAGTACCGGACTGTCATGTCGGAGGCCATGAGGGTTGTCTACTGGATGACATTTTTTTACTATGAACTATGACAGGCGTTGTCTTAATGAGTGGAAACACATATCGTTCCACATGCATTTCACATGAGATACGTCAAGTATTTTTCCATTGCGAAAACAGAACTCTCCAATGTTCCTGAGAGATCTGAGTGGTAAATTAAGTAATTTATAATCACATTTCACTGTCGAAACCCCTAACCTAACCCAGAGGTTCATCATAATAGCATCTCATTTTATGCAGAAATGTAAATCATTCCTTTCCAACACATCCTATCTTTCGTCTATATCGGTCCAACCAATGTCAAAGTATTTATGTATATACGAACGGATGTCCAGCTCCAGACTGAGTTGGAATTTTTTTATTGCTATTTTGTTGCAACATGCTCTATCATCACATGCATATCAGTTATCGGATCACTTAAATTTATACGCACCACTCCAATCCAAAGTCAACATACCTATTCACACTTTATTAGTTATTACCTGTGGAATATTAACCAGTTGGAAGGTTGGAACAGTAGCAGTTTCGGATATGGAAAAAAGGGAATACACACCCCTCTGAGCTGCATATACTTGAAGTTAATCCAAATGAAGTAATCAATGCTATTGGCAAACAAGTAAAAAAATACAAAAATCCTGATGGTGTGACAACTCGTACGATCTAGTTACTTATCTGTAGCTGGAGCAGGCCAATATGTCTATGTCTGCATCTTCTTATCGCGATATAAGGTCCAGAGATAAACAATTTAGATTTTGGTATTTAGACAAATCTACGTCATGCATGGCATAATATAAAATATTTTTTCTTTAATGTATTTACAATATGAAATATTGAATATATGCTCTAATGATTTAGCTCAATCTCATAATGAAGATCATGATAAAATGCAGTCTTCACAGGAATACAGACTGGGCATGTGACACAACTGTTACGAAAACGTACCTTTACTCATTCTGAGATTAAGGCATGAATCATTGGACGAGAAAATCCTCTCACGCCATATAGGTTGAGTTATATTGATATGAACTAAATGCATAATTATTTGTAATGAAGTAAGGTATTTGAGGTATGGACATACGAAAAAAACATTTCGACCAGGACCTAGTATGTTTGCTTAATGATCTCTAGTGGATTGCATCATTTTAACTGGAATTTCAAGTTCAAGTCAAATTTGGTTGGAACATTCAATGTCAAGACAGGTCAATGTTACCACAAGGTATAAAAACTACCTATAGTCAATTATCATGATTAATGGAATATTTTTCCAGTTACAATATACACTCCAATATTTCTCACATTTGACAAGATCAAACGTACAGAAGGGGAAAGTTCTGCGGTGTCACAAAAACATTCCAGCGAACAATGACTGTTTAAAATTACAAACAAGGTATACGTTCGTGATTGAACATTTCTCAATAAAATATCGTGCATGATCATCATATCATATCACTTTCAGACTTTGTTCTCTTCCTGTGAGCATTTCATGGGTGCGTGGTGGGCTGGTCTCTGAAATCTTGCACATAAGCCGTTTAAAAGAGAGCAAGGCTAGAGGAGTGTCTAAAGTTGAGGGAACTTGAATTAAGACATTGCATAATCTATTTTGAATTATGAAAACCTTTGCTATATCATGCCATATGCCTGCATATGCATACTATCATACACCTTTGCACATCTCGTAAAACGTCAACTTTGGTTCGTCCAGAATCACAAGACTGGGTGTGAACTGTGAACACGTTATCGTCATCATGAGAAGAACGCATGCTTTCTCCAACTAGAAAATTTTTGCAGTGTCATGAAATCATGAACTTGAGAGTTTATGAGCACATACTTACCATTTTGATACAGATATAATAAAACTTTTTCAAGTGCTACGTGCTTATAATAAATCAGCCATCATGAAATGAAAGTATATGAACACATATGAACTCACGTCAGCACCTTCCATGAAAACTCTAGCCGAGAACATTCCCAATGACGCAAAATGTGTGACTTGTTGTCAACCGAAAAGTCATTATTAGCCACGTTCAAATATAAACTATATCGGAAATTGAAACTCGTAAAGAGTATCATCTCATCCAATAATTACTTTAGAATGAATGACAGATTTGTATGAGATGGGAATTTTTATGAAAAAAATTGGCAATGAAACCCAAGTGCAATATGTGAATTTCTACAAAACTTAACTTTTGTAAATTACAGGAGGATGGAGTGGCTGCAGACTTGGAGGCAGTGAAAACACTGCTCTCTTTCGCACAGACTGGACCTCAGGGGAAAGTCCACAGCAAGCTTTATTATGGCAGAGTACCTGAAGCACCATTGACTCCACAAACTTCAGATGCGGAGTCCGACGAGGAACGTGAGCGCGAGGCGTTGGCCACAGCCACACCTATGGATTTAGTGGTTTCTAGGGATCGGGATGTCGACCACAAGAGACGAGGAGAATACTTTGCTGCTTCATCACAGCAAGCTGCTCGCGTATCTGTGATCATGAAGGCTCACAGCGATGGCACATTTGAGCCTGCAAAATTTATTGGAGATGAGCCAAGAAATCTTGGGGCTAACGTGGGAAATGAAGGTCAGTTTTGGGACATGGCGCCTCCAAAGGACTTTCCCCCACCAGAAGAGCCACCAAGTCGCAAAACGGATGGCTCAGAAATGACTAGTGGTCATCGGGACAAGAATATTCCTATGGCGGGGGGCGCGATGGCTCAGAGTGGCGATGCTTTTCATCTGCGCTCAGGCCAACGCATCGCCACCTCCACTCGCGCCCCAGTATTGATTTCGGAATCTCCGAATCTCCACATCAGTGCAAATAGTAAGTGTTTAGTCGCTGATGACATATGACCCTATACCCTATAGCACAAAATGAAAATGTGTGCATAGCATAGCTTTCTCTATAATTTGGCTACAACAGACTTTCTCTCTCTCCCCCCAGGTCAAAGTCAGAATCAAAGTATTCGTCCCGTTGCCATTGCCCCGAAAATGATGCCTCTCATGACACTTATCCCAGTGGGTCAACAGAATCCCGGTGGTCCCATTCTCTACGTACCAACTACTGTGCTTAAGCCTGGCCAAGATGGCCAACAACAAACATACATGCTTCCTCCATTTATTTTACCTGGTCCTGGACCAACCATTGGATTACCTCATGGTGGAACTGCCCCATCGGCTGCAATTCAGGTTCCTCAAGCTAATGCAAAAGCTCAGAATCCAGAAAGACGACGCACATATGAATGCTTGAGGGAAGGATGTGGGAAGACTTACTACAAGTCTTCACACTTGAAAGCTCACGAGCGAACTCATACTGGTAAGAATCGCTCTCATTCATAACCTCTACGTCTCTTTTTTTGCGCAGTCATGTGCTTCCAGAAAAAATTAGACTACCTAATTAGCCAATTGATGGAGATTAACTGCTTTTAACTTGTTATGGCGAAGAAAGGTTATGTCTATTTGTCGCTTTTAAACTTCCGAATTATGATGCTGATGTGGTATATTTGATGTGTTGTTCCGTGCAGGAGAGAAGCCATTTGCATGCACTTGGGAAAACTGCGGTCGGAAATTCAGCCGCTCAGACGAGCTTTCCCGTCACCGACGCACTCACACTGGCGAGAAACGCTTCCAGTGTGTCACTTGTGGTCGTCGTTTCTTGCGCTCAGATCATTTAGCTAAACACAACAAAAGACACTTGAAAGAACAGAAGAAGCCCATCGTTCGGTAAGGCTTCAGCCATTCTTAAAAATACAATAATTGTCTGCATGAATTAAACATGCTGCTAATTAATCATGTTTTATGCAGTATGTGTCTAATGAATGCCCTCGCTATATTTTTATTTCTTCCAGAGAAACACACATTGCACCTGCATTTCCATTCTTTTTGCCTCATCCCCATCATCATCATCAACAACAAGCATCACAGATACCTGTTTCTCATCTTCAAACCGCTCATATTCATTGTTGAATTTGAGATTTTTCACTGATCCGAACACCTATCCTCACTTCACACCATACCTACGAAAAATCTGCTGGACTTGAGTTTGGACTATTATGGAATACCTCTTCCACAATAAGGAGATTTGGAGAGAAAAAAAGTTTTACTTTTTTATGCGAACTCTCGACTTCAAGCAGAGTAATGAGGAAGCGTTTGCGAAACTTGGATTTTGAACTGAGAAACATCTGTCTACGTCTTTAGTTTCTTTAAGTAGCATATATGCATAGGTACATGAGTTAAGTAATTAGGAATAAAAAAATCTCCTTCTGCAGATCTACATCGTTTCAAACGAAATCCACTAATAATGTCGTATAATGGAATATAGAAAGTAGAAAGCTAGCTTTGCTTCACGCAAATAGAGAAGTCGTCTACGGACGGAGGAGATAGTGAGTATATACCAGAATTTGCACGGGTTAGCGAGTAGCGAGAGCAATATATTAATTTTTCTGTTATGCATGTTCGTTAGGGTTATGATATGGTGTAACGTAATGCGATTTTACGGTAATGACATTGGCATGATATACTAAGTCAAAGGTAGGTATACAGAGAAAGGTGTTCAGAATCAAAGAGTCTTTTATTCTGCTGTTCATGCATCTGTCGCCTTTCGTAACAGAACAAACTTTGGCCAGTAATAGAATCCTAGATTATTGTTGTTATTGCAAATTTTATCCAGTTCAACATAAGTTCAGATACATTATCCTCTATTAAATGTAGCTTATATATTATATTATGTGCCAGTTTGCATCCCATGCGCGTTGCATATTTAAGCAGGAAAGAACGTTTTTAACAAAAGTGTTCCTCATCTCTCATTCAAGAGATGTGAGACACCTACATACATTTCTTCTTTTAGATATAATGCAAGAAAACGATAAGAGACAAAGTCGAGTTTGTCTGAAATGTTCCATTAGTTTTAACAGGTTTTTTCTTCTTTACTTTTACTCATGTTCTTGCTAATTATCTTTTTTCTTGCTTTACAATTACAACGAACTTATGGTGAGCCGATTGAGCGTTCTAGATACAGACAGAGACGCATAATATATGGGTATAGGGGTATGAGAGGCATGCATAGAATGCCTTAAATAATTTCGTTAAACATGAGAAGGTGATATATCTTTCACTCTTTTTTATTTTTAAAACTTTTCAGCTCAAAAAATTACAAGTACAATAGACTCATGTTTTCAACTTGTTCATCTTTCTTGCGTTCTAAATACTGGAAAAACTAACTTCAACTGGAGATATATAATATTTACTAGTCATATAGAGAAAATATTTCTTTTTTTCGAGTAGCACATTACTTTATACTTGTATACCATGCAAACTAGAGCATTTATGAAGAGGAGCATAATATGTAGTTGTAGATGATTCTGTTATTCTAATTAAAGATTTTAAAGAAATAGTGATGATGAGGTTAATGATGATGATATACGATGATGCATTTACAAATGTGTACCCCAATATAATATAGATAAGGGTTTTCTTCAAAGGTAGCTGAATTTTTCTGAGAATGTAAGCCAGTTCCGAGATGGGTTTTTGTAGTTTTGTTCATGGTGCTAGAAAACGCTGCAACAGAATTGCTGGATGGAGTTAATTGTTGGTTTTGGTTTTACAAATGATTTTTAAGACTTATTGCATTTTTTTTGTTGCAGATTGATATTCAGGGAAAACGGGGCTAATTTTTCTGTTTGTGTTTTTCAAAGTTAATACAAAAAATATACCATATTTCTACGAAAGGCTTAAGCACACTAGTTTACGTACAGATATATATTAAATATACTTATGCTTATACGAGAATTATTAGAATGTAATGATCAGATTCGGGCAACTTGCAATGGCAATTGGGACACCAGTAACATTAAGTATTTATATTAATAAACATTTATATGATTGTTATTTATGATAGGATGTAGTACATTATAAAAAATCTTTGTACAGATCTTTCACTTAAATCGCATGTATATGAACCTTATTGATTCGCATTTAAATGCATAATTACCTACATCCATTGATCGCGAATACCTAGAGCGAGCGAAAATGATCATGGAACATTGTTTTAACATTAACGCCAAGTATGATCGCGTTCCACTGAATAATTGGGTTCGAGAAAAGTGTTTAAAATGATATTAATGCATACGTAATACATAGTACTGCCGAGGTGTGTATGATTGATGTTCGAAAGCGGTTTTCAAGTCTTGAATATCAACTACTGTTACCGTGATAAATATCGAAGGTCTATGTTATTTTACACAAATTACAAACAAATATAACAGCAATGTTCGTACTAGAGACGCAGGTAAAAGAAATATGAAAAAAATGATACGAGTTCATTATTGATGATTGATATATTTTATAATGACATTTATACAAATAAATACCACGTATTGGAAACAATAATAATTTAAAATGCATTTTGCTCATGATAATATTTTTTAATTCATTGCATAAATTCCACCTTTGACACAAGGTACCACTAATTGTCTGTCCCTTCAAGTGCATTGATGCGTAAGTATTAAAAATTAAAATGCTCATTATTTGCATGAGACAACGGAAACTTATCACAAATCTTCAAAGCATAAAAATGAAATGAAACCTTCCTAACAGAATGACTTTAATCATAATCGCACTGTTTAAGGCAAGGTTCATATTCAGTTTCCATATTTCGTCAGGCCGTTGAGGGTATATTTGAAGCATCAGTGAAACATTACGCCCGATCAATAGTCAACCACTTTTCCTTTTTCTGTGTAATTTGTTTCGTGAGGACTGGCTCTCGTACTCTCACTTTCACCTCCAGCTTTCCGACAACTTTCCTTCCATCCATAACCTATAGTGGAGAGTAAAATTGTGGAAATTTGGTTGGAATGGAAATACATTTTGTGGCATGAATTTTTGTTACAGACAAGAAAACTTACATCAAAGGCATCGTGAAGTGTGCACTTGGTCTCAAGGGGAAGAAGTTTTACACTGGCCGTTCCAATTTGAGAGCTTCCGCGGAGAAATCCACTGCGACATTTACAACAGAATAATCCGCTGCACAAACTTCTGTATATTTAATGTATCAGAAACAATGCACACTACATAGCCTAATGTTTACTGTCAATAACAAAATTAAATTTGAAAATTGCTGTGAAGTAGCCAACAAAGCAGCTCAGTTAATACTGCGTGAAATTGTTACATTTACTAAGCATTTAATTTGCTGCTTAATTCAATTTAACAGCGAGAATTAAATGAAAATTTGCCATGCAGTGCGCATCTATTCTTGCTTTTCTTGAAGCAGATCCGCAAAATAATTTACGTACCCTTTTGACCAAACTTCACATTTGAAGCCGTGTCTGTGAACAAATCGTTGAAAATTCCTCGCCGTTCTGTTGATACTCATTTTGTATGTTGCATTATATTCTGGGTTGTTGGTATCTTTTACCACGTGAGTTTTGTTCGACTGAGCTTCATCGGCCTAAATATATCATAAAAATAAATAAATCAAAAATCATATAATTTGCAATTCATTTTATCAAATGAGTTACAGATAAAATGTCTTACCGAAGGGTACGGCAGCTCTATTCTAATATATGTGTCAACGTCCGCTGGGTTTGTAACTTTATAATTGACGCCTCGTAATATACTAATTTCTATTTCGTCCTCTGAAATGTCTGTGTTGCATCTTTAAAACCAAATTTTCATGTCAGTACTTAGTGTTTGCACGCGATACGATGTTTTCATGAAATTTCATGAAATTGTCGCCAAGGACTTTGTTGACAATCAATAACAATATATTTTTTGTTCAATTTTCATGACATTTTCATGAAAGCTTTTGATTTCGAATTTCGAAAACCACATACGTACGTACGTATTCTGAAACGTGAAGCGCACGTACAAAATAATAATAGTTCTCCTGCTATTTACTGACCTCTGCCATTGCATGAATTTATCATTTTACGCCATATTTTCATCCCCTGTTTGTAATGGAAGACGTACGTGGTCCCAAACGGAAGCGTACTTCCTTAGCGTGGGAATATTTTGTTCCCAGTGAAGATGGTTGTACTGCGGATTGTAAAATATGCTCAAAAACAGTGAAGACTACGAAAGGAGCAACCACGGGGTTACTCAGTCATCTCAATCAGCATAATATCCACGTTCACGGTGGTCAAGTTTTAGGTATTTAATTGTGATGGATTGAGATTTACTTTTGATTGTGCTTGTGGTACTAATGCTTGAAAGATTCATAGACATGAAAGATGCCATTCAAAAGGCAATGATAGATGTTGGTGAAAAGTTTACTCTTTCCGATTTGGATATCACGCAAATCCAGGAAATTATAAACAGTGAGTGCTAAAAAAATTAATCGCATACCATCCCTCATCTACGATTGTTATGCGCTAACACATTCACCTTTTTTCGGAACTCGTTTCAGTCCTTGCGCCAGTGAAAGTC
>JAQFZW010002422.1:0-17537 GCA_034687055.1 Heteromurus nitidus | reverse complement strand
GCCTTTTCGATTAGGAGTCTTATGTCCGTATGTGAAAATGCACTTACGGCGTTTATGCATATCATAGGCGATATGCATACGTGTGTAATTAATGCAATCGGCAACCAGATGAACCAGAACCACTTGGCAGTTGTTAGTAATTAAAAGTATAATTATTATCTTATCATTCGTATCATTAGTTTGATGAGATCGCAATTGTCATATATTGCTAATAATATAAGTATTTACTGAATTGAAGCCCACCTTACTTCGCATAACTTGTAAAACACAAGTGGGAACATGGAGCCAGCATTGCATTGAAGAATGACGCTTTTGGGTTTCACAATTCCAAGGAATTGTGGCAAATAAAGCTCGCCAACTTCCGAAGAAAAATGCTACATATTCCACTAAATGAGCACATGCACTGTGCATGTCAATGTATCAATTCTGCAATTCGAAGAAGCTGAAACATTTCAACAAACAGTTTCCTTACACATTCATACCGCATATTCAACAGCCTTTTACTCTTGTTTTTATAACACAGGAAAATTTCAAATTATGTTGTGCTTGGAAAGACATACTTGCTGAATATATTCAAGTAGAAAAGTAGAAATTACGTTTCATTCAATCTAAAATACTTCCTCTAAATTTCGAAGATGACAAATTGGATTTATTTAAAATTCTTGGTTTTAATTCTTATCGGAACCGGACATCTAATTTCTGCACAAGGTTGATTTATTACAATATTATAATAATAAAATATTAGTTGACCGCTTTTATTTACCTGTGGCATTGCTATAATTTTGAGAGTACATATGCTTTCATTTCAATGTTTTAATTTAGCTTAATATTCTACAGATTTTGTTGACGATGATGATCCAGGTTTCCGCCGATCCGACCTGTTCTTACAAGGTCGATACTTTCTTGGAATGCCATCCAGCATTGCGAACCCATTTAGTGGTAATAAATATTACACATTTAAAGTACAGACTGTCATCCTGCAGCGAATGTTGAACTACTCTTTTTTTACTCAATTTAGACTTAGTCACATTCACCGGAATGGATGTACCTGACCGGTTGATTGATGTCGCCGTTGGAAAGCCCGGTAACAACGCTGATGCAGAAACCGACGATGACAACGATTTCACCTGGCCAGGCCATGAGTCCGACTCAAAGATCAAGAACCAAGGCTATGACATCATCCAAGCTTACAAAACTAACTTTGCCAGGCGGAGGAAAACGCTGACGAACCCCTCCCTCCCACTTCCTGCCGAAGTCAATTCCAAGCTGGAGGAGTGTACCAAAGATATGCAAGCATGTGGCAGAATTAAGTCTCTAAATAACAAGGACATGTGCCACATTCAGTGCGTCCTCAAAAACGACACTGCGCTGGCAGAGGCGACCAACGTGATCCACACCTCTGTGAAAACCTTGTGCCAATCAACGGACACCATCTTCACCAAACTGTTCAAGCTCAAGATCAAGTCTGCTGACGCCTTTAAGAAAGTCTTGAAGAAAGTAATGCTGCCGCTGGTCTTGTTGCGGAAGGCGTCCGTTCAAGGAGTACTTACGAATTTGATACGACAGGTTGTAAGCTCCTTGTCTCCGTACCGGCCACTACTCGACTTGTTCGAAAATGAGCTGAAGCCTGTTGATAGCGCGCTAGGGTTGAAGGGAAGGGTTCTTATTGATCGTCATCCTGGCTGCTCGATGGGTAAAAGAAATATTAAAATCTCATAAGAATTTTTAAAAGTATTTCTGATTTAAAATTTTGAAATTTGCAGTTGAGCTAACAAAGCCAATCAATAAGGCCATTGAACTTGTGAGTAAAGACAAAACTCTGGCGGACTACCTCTTATTCCAAGGGTTTGCCCTGTTCTCCTCCATCACAAAGTATGTGCCGGATTTCAAGTCAAAAAATGAGTTTGCAGGGGTGAATAATTGTTTGAACATGATGGTTGGGACGACGTGTGGGCTCTATAATTTCGGACTCACTGGAGAAAAGAGCGATTGTGACCAGTATGGAGCTTTTCCCGTTACAAACTTCCCTATCCCAAGAAGCTTGTGGACTGGTAAGTTGCAAAGTGCTTGTGAAATTGTGCGTAAGCAAATTTTGCGATCTAAGGAGACGGGGAGGACGGACGGAGATGATGCACCACCTGAAGAAAGTAGGCGACGGAGACGCCGAGCGCTAGCGGTTGGCGTTTGACCAATGTATTCGCAAAAACCAAGTTGCAGGGCAATGGACGAAAATAGCACATTTCAAATATGAATTTAATGTGCAGAAACACATAAATAAAAATAACTCAGCTGAGAAAAATTGTGTTCTTCGACATTTATTTTCCCACATTCGGTTTCTGTCAGGTTATTATAATGTTTGCTTTTGTTCCACTGAAAACGCAAATAATTCATGGAATATTTTGATGGATTTTCCAATATTAACAGCATGATCATGTCGAGGTCTGAGAAAGAGAAAATTGTTGGTCATGTTACGCTTCTTTATTCAGGGTTTAATTAAATAATCTCGAATCCAAAACTGAATATATGGTTAAGCGGGAATTCCAAATCCTACCAATATCTTCATTAAATCATAACCAGAGAAAGCGTTGTATTTATATTTCGGCTAGATAACACGCATTATTTAGTGCTGTCGGTCAAATGCCAAACTCGGACGTCCTATGGTCCTATATTTTGATATAATATCATTATATGAACTTTATGGCACATGCTACAAACAAATTATTGATACTGCTCCCGTTTATAAGTTTTCTGTTCTTATCATCAGATCCAGCTCTTGAAATGTTAAAGAATACATGGATTTCCACTTTTTTATTTACATTTGAGGTTATATGCCTTTTCAGTTTTAAGTGTTTGAGAGAAAGTAAAATGTAAGACATGTAATGTAAGTATACAATGGCTAAAATCGACTTTCTTGAAAGTGTCTCGTAAGTAATATGTGGATAAGAACGAAATGTCTCTTTAATACTTTATTATATGGATAAATAAACACATAGCCTAAAATATTTTTGGTCAAATAATTCCTTTCCTGTTTACAGTAGGAATAGACGTATCAAAATCCCAGACGGCTAAAATGGTGTCCTTAGGAAAATCGTGTCGTACTTGTAGAGACTAATCTACTTATAAATACAAAAAAATGTTTTGCCTTCTCCTCCAAGTGTGTTTTCTGAATTAAACATAAAAACGTCGGATGTATGGCGACTTGCTAACGCTAAGGTCGATTATTTACACAAGGCAAACCACTACCAAGCGTCATGTTAATCTGTTTGTGATCGACACAAATAACATGTTCACAAACATGTTCTCTTTGTCGATAACAATTAGAAAAACAATTATCTAATGTCATCCAAGTTGTTTGGCATTGAACGCCACTGAATAGTGTTCGTGTAAGTCATCCCTTTTTTCCATTCACGAGTGCAAAAAGTTATTATAAGCAAACAAACAAAAGCAATTCTGTGGCAAATTATCTACTTGTGGTTGTGGTATATTATATCGTATTCGATGCCGATGTGAAGTAAACACCATGAAAATATAAATATTTCTGTTTTGCGAACAAGTGATACGCAACGATAATTGAAGATGACATGAGCACACACATGTCATGAGGTGGCCTGCGTGCCTGCGTCGATATAAACGAATCTAACTAATAATCAATTCACGTTTTGTTGTAGTTCCCTATCTTACATACCAGCATTTTCTGGTGAAAACGTACACCAGCATCAGTACATACATGCATGATTGATCTAGAATAATATTCTTTTGAAGGACGTTTAAATGGTAAATTTTCCGGCAAAGATTAGTAAATGCCAATATTTCATTTATGCTGACGTGAGTTAGTCGAAAGGCTAGAGGCAAAAATTGTCATTTGCCAGAAAATTTGCTTTTGGACTGGAAGCATTCCAAAAAAGCAAGCTGGAATCCATTCGAGTTCCTTTTGAAGGTGAAGAATATGGAGAATATCAGTGAATATGGAGGACTCCTAACTGTGTGGTAGTTCAACCATCAAGAAAATATATTTAAATAATGTCTCAAAAAACGAATTCGGTAACCAACATTAAATTTTTACATTATTACATTTTCATTCGATTTTCGCGTCGCAAAGCTTCGCCGTTCTCCCATTTTTCAATTCACTTAAGTAAGTCAAGTAGAGCATGAACTTTTATAATCGAAACTATAAGAACCAAATACTTTTGCCGTTTTCAGATAGATATTTCCTAAAATATCATTTATTTTCGACTCGGTGCCAGAATCCACTCCACAGCCGTTTCACAAGACAACCTCATTGGATGTTTTGTAAACATTTCTATGTCACTTGAATAAACACAGCAATCAAGCAATGGGCGCTGGAGACCTAACATCCGAGCTGCGGCGAAACCTTCAAATTTCGAATAAATTTGCACCTCTTCCATACAACTGGGACAAGACGAAGAACCGTCTTGTATTGAAGAATTCAAAGAAAATAACAATTCATCGCGTTCGTGTCGCCTACTGCTTCTTATATATTCTGTTTGCATCTCTTCAAGTGGCTCTGTCTTGGAATGAGGCAAAAATGCTGGTGAAAGTCCACACTGCAATTATATTGGGCGCTTGGATATTCTTTTTCGTACTGGTGTATGTGAATATGGTCTCATGCGCAACTATTGCTGCCATGTTTTCCAATTTTATGTCATTTGAAGTACGACACTGCAAACGTAATAAACTAACTTAAATCACATTTATAAAATCGGGAATAAAAATGGTCACTAAATCTAAAATAATTTTTTTTCAGATCGAAATTTAGAATCAAGGAGGGAGACTGATCACAAGGTGAAAGTCGTCATGCGGTACCTGCTTCTTACCGGTCCCTTCACTGTCATTTTCTACCACTTGGATATCTTCCTAAATACCTGTTTTCCTGTTTGTGCTGGCTACTGGATTTCGGAAGATTGTAAATCTGGAAATTTGGGCTACTCTTCACGTCACATCTTCACTTCAGCGAATATCCAAAAGAAAGTTATGATTGTGTCCGCTTCCCTACTGTCCGGTCCATTTTTGACTGTGGACGGACTATTTTATTGTGGTTATCAAATTGTGCTCCTTGGACATTGCCTGCGGTCGTATATTATCAATTATTCAAGGTTTCCTTAAAACAATTGATTTAGCATAACCATCATTACTAATTCAAACGCTTTTATCGGGAATATTTAATCATTTCATTAATATTTTCAGGAATTTGAGAAAAGCAGGCAATGCTTACCGAGAACTTCAAATTTTATGCAATTTATATCGCGAATTATTCTCAAATCTTGCGATTGTCTCGAATATGATTGGCATTATGATCGTGCAATCTGCTTGCTTTTACAATACCGTTAAAATGTTTGGTAGAACAGAGGATGCTAGAAGCTTCGCTGAGCGATTTTCACAATTCTCTTTTAATAGTATTTGTTTCTGGTGCCTGTTTTTAATTCTTGCATATATGGTAGTTGGCTATGGCACATTAGCCGAGGTGTACAAGGCGTCGAAAGCTTGTCACGGAGTGATCAAGGCGGACATAGTTTTAATGAGGGATACATTGTTTCGCAAATATTTTCGTTCTTTCCCCATGCTAAAAGTGTATTTTGGCCAAGGTAATTTCTTTGAGAAGAGCACAGTTCTGGCAATGGAGGCTTGGGTTCTCAACACGACCGTGAATTTATTGTTGATTGAATGAAAAGGGGGAAGGGAGTAGATTATTTAATTTCACTTGCATTATTGTCATTTTGTTGTAATGGTCAGATCTGTTGAATTCGATGTCCCCAGAATTTGCACAATTTTCATACTTGATACAGATAACATATCCAAATTTATCCAATGCCTTAATTCTCCATAAACTTGTTTATATTTATTTGTAACCCGTGTCATTATTCGTGAACTTACGATTAGTTCGACGATTTCGAAGCTTCATAACATTTCAAATTTTGACAACTAGTCTTGCCCAACCTGGATTTCGTTTTTATAGTCATGTATGGCGTATATTATGACGTTACTAATGGACACGATTAAAACCATTAAGGGCATTGGTGCTCTAGAAGTTCAGTTTAGGGCAAGAACATGAAGAAGCTGCATTTATTTGGTTAACCTTGAATATGAATCCTGCGTTAGATTTCAAAATGAAGCCACCTAGTCACCTCTCCGGCGCTATGGGCATCCTAATCCGCTAATCCATTTTCACAAAGATTTGTCACAAAAATCGGGAATATTCTACAATTCTTACATCTCATGAAGTCTCATGGATAGGTACGAAGTAAATGCGACGTTCCATCTTAGCACATCCTTAGGATTTAATGTTACAATTCAAGGGTGCAATGTCACACGATATCTTCAAATATGAAGGATTCCCAAGGGTATGCAAAATGCTTCTTTTGTATGTTGCGAAGCGAGCGAGCACCTTCAATTCGTCACAATAAACTTTACCTTGGGCTTAAGCATGAAGCGAATGAACTCGAAATTAACATTATAATAATTTATCTCTCATAAAATCAATAAGATCAGTGGTCAGAATGTGCTAGAAACTCAATCCAACTTGTAAAGTGGAGCAGGGGAGCAGTGTCCGGAACAGCCGTATACTCTTAAACAACTTAAATCCTTGACATGTTAATGTATCCAGCTCAAGCTGACCATACGGCACAGGCACATTTCTCAATTCTGATTGGCGGAAACACTAAATGCCATATTTAGTGCAATCAGGCAAAAACATTTTTGTAATCTCCATACATTTCCCTTCTATTTATGAGGAAAATCATATATAATCAAGCATTCATTACGATGAGAGTAGTGGGAACAATGTTTGGAAATGGGATGTTGGGCTAAATAAGTTAGCGGTGAAAAGTGGTTCTTGAATAATATCACGGAATTAGTAGTGGCATATCCTACCCTATATTATAACTCAATATATTTTTAATTGTGTTTTGCTCTGAAAGAAAGTAAACAACTCGACAAGTGTTTGTCAAAGCACACACTCATCGACTTTGAGTTTGAGAATTGTAGACGCTTTATCAGAAAAATACTTTTTGCAGGGTTACAGGGTGGGTACGTTCTCGAACTTATCTGAAACCCTTGGGGAACCAATAATTCTTTAAAATGTTGATTGTTAGCGAATTAATTCCGGAAGCAAGGAAGTCAGTTGAGAAAAGTCTTTCATGAAATAAATCGAATGTGATGGTTTTCACACATCTTGAATCCGGGCCCAACCTAATCAACCGACTTTTTGTTCTTGATTTGCCTAACTGACAACGCAATTACTTAAATCATTGAATATTTTGAAGGGCTTTCCAATATTAACATCATGGTCAGGTTTTTCTCAGGTCTTTTCACTCAGGTTTTATTCAAAGCATCTTGAATCCAAATCAGAATATATGGTTAAAATGGGAATTCCAACTCCTGCCAATATCTTCATGAAATAATAACTAGAGAAAGCGTTGGATTTATACTTCGGCTCGACTGACAAACAACAGTTATTATTTAGCGCTGTCGGTCAAATGCCAAACTTAGACATCCCGTATTAGGCCGATACATCTACATGTATTGCGATATAATATGTAATACCATTATGAAGTATATGGCACGCACGTGTAACGACCAAATTATTGACATTGATAATGCTCCAATTTAAGTTTTCTGTTCTTATTCTCAGCCTCAGCTCATTGAACTGTTTAAGAATACATGGATTTCCACTTTTTATTAACATTTTGGACTAGATTCCTTGTTTAAGTGTTTGAGAAAGTAAAATGTAAGAGGTTTTATGCCATGGCTAAAATCGACTTCATTGAAAACGTCTCATCAGTAATATGTGTATAAGAACGAAATGCCTCCGTAATATTTTATTATATGGCTACATATACATAAATACAGCATTAAGTATATAAATGCTTTTGGTTCATCAAACCTTTCATCAACATTCAGGTATCATAAGTTGCCTTGGAAATATATTTGACATCATTTCTCTCATGCTTACAGCAGGAATAAGATACCAGACGGTTTATGGTGTGCTTATTAAAATAGTGTTGTATTTTGCAGAGACTAATCTATTTAAATACAAAAAAATGTGTTGCCTTTCTCCAAACGGCATCAGCATAAAAACATCGGCTCTCTACTCTCTAGTGACTTGCCATGGTCGATTATTTGCAAGACGAAAAACCACCAGTCGTCATTTTAATCTATTTGTGTTCGACAAAAAGCATGCTAACATGCAGCTAACAGCATGTCTCTCTGTCGATAACAATTAGAAAAACAATTATCTATTGCCGTCCAAGTTGTTTGACATTGAACGCCACTGAACAGTATTCGTGTACAAGTCATCCATTAAGATTAATTGTTTCCATTCATGAGTATCTACAAAAAGCTTAAATGAAAAAAAACAAAGACAATTCGATCGTAAATTTCTTGTTGCGTTCGATGCCGATGTGAAGTAAGATGTGGAGAATCTTAAACAATTGTTGACGCAATAAGTTTCAAATTTTTCAACATCAAATCGTCAAAGTTCATGGAGCCATTAAACCAGTTGAGGTTGAGAGCTACTTAGCTGATAGGAAGAATACACGTATACTTTAAGAGGAGAAACTTATTACCGTTTCATTTCAAACTATTTCTCCAATATTCCATCACATTCATTTCCAATTAAATATTAAGGCGGAGTATTTCATTAAGTCCTTGTAATGGTCCTTTAGCAACATCGTGAAGGTGGAGTGTCCCAAGTGATTCACTCAATATGCATACACATGTTAATAGGTCAAATTTCATCACAATTAAAACATTAAAAGCAGTATTTAAAATATCCATTTATAATATAACCATTCCACTCATCTTTGTGGGTCGCCAATTTGAAAATAATTCCAAATTCTCCATAAGATTCCGCTATACAACTCTCTCAAGAATAACTTCGTACAGATCGGACAGGGAAAATAAGCGGAATCTACGGGAGATTTAAACCAAATTATACTAATTATTGAATATCGTAACCAAAAATATTTCCTGGGGAAAATACGTTTATCAAAGTAAATCTATGTAACTCATATTTAACTTAGTTTTCGTTTCAAGCCGGACCCATTGCACCGTGGCTAAAAATATTTTGAACACTTGAAAATATTGCAGTCAAAATGCTCTTTTCGGGAGGATTGATTTCCGAGTTGGAGTTGAATTTAAGGATTTCAGACTCGTTCGGATTTCTTCCCTATTTCTGGGATAAAACTGAAAGGCTATTGCGTGTTAAGAGTACTAAGCTACTTAAAATCCATCGAATGCGTGTGGCTTACAGTCTGCTGTATATTTTGGTTGCATTCCTGCAAATAGTTTTCACCTGGAAACATGCTGAATTGTTTGTGAAAGTCCACAGTGCAATGGTATTAAATGCGTTTGTGATCCATTTCGTTGTCGTTTTCGTAAATGCCACATCACCGGATACAGTTGCCGCCGTATTTCGTAATTTTATGTGGCATGAGAAACGTCACTATAAAGGTAGAAACCTTAAAAATTGGTATTAATTTTGCTATTAATTACAAAGTATATTTACAAAAAACTTATTTGACAGGTGAAATCGTGAAAGCAAGTCGAGAGGAGAAGATAACTAAATATATAATGTGGAGCTTACTTTTCACTGCCTTATCGTGTGCAGTTCTTTATCAGTTGAGCATGGCTCAAAATATGTGTTTCCCAATTTACGCCGGCTACTGGATTTCCAACGAATGTACTTCAACAAATTTGGGATATCCTTCAAAGCAAGTATTAAATTTTTCCCATATTGGACGTAAATTCATCATTGTTTTTGCGTCACTTCTGCATGCCCCGTTTATGATAACATGCGCGATGTTTTATATTGGCTGTCAAGTTGTGCTCCTCGGACATTGTCTGCGTGCGTACATTGCAAAGTACACAAGGTAAGTTAATTCTTATTTGGGGCTGTTCACAAATCGAAACCGGTTTTCTCCATCAATGTTCTTTCTGAACCGCCCGTAAATAATTTATTAATTGCAATTTTTCAGAAATCCGAGAATCAAAGTGTGCACATATCGAGAAATTCAACTTTTGTGTACTTTGTACCGCGAAATATTTTCGAACCTTGTACTCGCAGGTAATATGGTTTGTGGCATGATCATACAATCTCTCAGCTTCTACAATACTGTTAAGGTGCTGAGCAGTTTTGGAAGGAACATAGGTCCAGGAGATGAAGGCGGGGATGCCTCTCAATTTTATTTTAACTTTATATATTTCTGGTGCACTATTCTGATGCCGTGTTACATGGTGTTTGGCTATGGAATTCTAGCAAATGTCTACACAGCTTCAGAAACTTGTCATGTGAAAATCAAAGGGAATGTCAATTTAATGCGGGATAAATTATTTCGCAGATATTTTCATTCTATGCCGAAGTTGAAGGTTTATTTCGGACAAAGTAATTTCTTTGAGAAGCGTACAATTATGAGGATGCAAGAATGCGTTTTGAATGCAACCGTGAATTTGTTGTTGCTTGGTTAAATAATACTTGTTCAGGTTTTGGTTATCTGCATTATTTGAACAAGTTTATGTAACTAGCATATTTAGTCAATTTCAATATATTACAATTTACACTATTACAATTTAGAATGTTTCACATTACGAACAAATAAATTTGTAAATATACCTAACTGTGTGCCAAAAGCCTATACAAAACATTATGCGAGATACTTAGTCAAAAATGTTCCATTCATTTGCCACAGTACCCAATTTTAGTTCAATCACCCAGAACCAAATTTATAATGTTGACCAAACAATATTCTTCAATCACCAGAGAAGTCGCATCGTCAAAGAAGTTATCGTACGAAAAGTAAACTTTCAGCTGTGGAAAGGATTTGCGAAATCGACTCATCTCCTTCAAACGTCTCACTTGCCTCTCATTCCTACACAACTTGTTTATATTTTCACGCAATTTTTTCCCAGCTTTAAATACCGACATGGGATATCGAACCCCCTTCGTTAAAAGCAAGTTTGATATCACTGAGGCTAGGGTAACTGAAGCCACCGAAGGAAGGCTCATAGTACGGAAGTGGGCGAGTAAAACATACGTATTTGATATTGCGCCGACCATATACAACAGCAAGAAAACAGCAATAAAATATTTCTGGTGGATACTGTTGTAGAAAGCTAGGATGATTTGTGTCTCTCGGCAAAGTTTGAAGATATCCTTTATGGAATGATCCCGCGTGGTTATTTGATTGCTGACAATGGTAACCACACACTTCATCAAGTAGTTGGCCAAAATAATATTTATGATTACAGAGTAGCCCAATTTGTAGACACCAGCCTGGTAAATGATGTAGTCAAAACAAAGCATGCCTACACGCATCACCGTCATCAAAATGAGGGAGCCAGAGGCAAATTGTGTTAAAATTGGAACAAATATGCATAAAGGGTTGAAGGGTAAATGGGGTGCCTTGAAGGCTGCCAAAGTATGGGTGAAAACAGCCAGCCTTGTGTAGTAACGTACAAACCTCATCATGCGACACGCACCTTGAGAACCGAAACTTTTCAACGTTGCTCGATTCGCATCTGAAAGTATTTGTACATAGTCTGCTGGTTTTTATAAACTTTTAATTTCCATTCATAAATTTAATTCAATATAAAATCACCTGTGGACAAGTTTTGATCTCCAAATGTCTTGATCATCTTGAAAAGTGCTACGACATCAGTCGAGTGTTTATGGTGGAGATATGTGAAGGCTGATGCACAGAAGAAGGCGCTGCTCAACTTGAGGCAAACCATTTGTAGCTGAAAAGAAGGGTTGGGCGTGATTATTGGAAAGAACGTGATGCAGCCGAATGAAAAAAGCGTCGAAGTAAATAATAGCTTCCATATTTCCAGGTAGGATTGGTTGACTTCAATGGTTTTACTGTCGTCGTTAAATTGGTAGGGTAAGGCTTTTCTGAATACAAAGTTGAAAGGGAGGCTCTTGAAGCAGTTGACTAGCTCCTGCTCTATACCTGTCTCTGAATACATAATATTGATTTAAGTACTTTGAGCCGAGTTTGGTTTCTTGGGGAGTTTTTAGAGTAAACGGCTTGAAAATTGAAGGCCAATTTCAACGACACGACGTAGGTAGCTTACTTCAACTGTTTGTAATTTTAAGCAAAGACTTCTACTTCTAGGTAAAACATCGACTGTCGAGATAACTTTCTCCATTAATTATTATTAGAAGTGGAAATGAGCAACATGGAAAGGCATAATAAATAGGATTTGTTTGACGTCGGACATTCAATATTTCATGTAATTATATTCCATTCGTTACTTTGACTCTTGACGTTATATGGAAATTACTGAATATTCAAATGATTCAATCCGCATTTGAACTTGAGAATTTCCCACATGTCCCCACAAGAACTTGAGATCCATATAATTTTTTTGGAACTTCGGTAGCGATAATGCTAAGGATAGGCAACTTTTCAATTGTGCTAATGAAATATGAATACAGGCCAGCCATATAGGATCCGCATATTAAATTGGATTTATTTGATGAATAAAATATTGCCAAATATTTGATGGCGAACAAGACTCCTCGTCGGAAACCATTAAAAGTTCAAGTAATTATATATGAATTTGATATGTATTCTCAAAACTTACTGCCCACGTCCACAATGTTTTTTTTTAAAAATGCAAGAGTATTTGAAGGCTGGAATTGTAAAACTGAATTTAGTATTTCGGAATAATTCAAAAAAAATAGTTGTTGCCCGTGTGTCAATAATAATCAATGGAAATGATAGGATTCAAATAACTATTCGTAACTTTATAATAATTTATTTGATTTGGGAAATCAAAAATTTGCTGCTGACATATCATTTTGATAATTGATTTTTACTCATGACAGAGCAGAGTTCAACTAAGTCTAAGTCGAAATAGTAACACATCAAAATACTTGACTGTATATTGGTGATCAATTGATGTTCACGACTTGAAGTTGTAAAAGATTAGATTTAAGGGGATCTCTTTAATAAAAATTTTTTCCGTAAGGATAACATTCATCCATGTTGGGACGGGGCTACTTGGTAAAATTGTGCGAACCGACTTACGTTGAAAACTGTGATTTCAAAAAACGCTTCATTTAAATTGTAGATAATTTAATTATCTACAATTTAGCTTTGTGAACAGCCAGCTTTGTGGACGCGGTTGATCCTACAGGCGTTTGTCGCATTACAATTTACAAATCGTTTGTTTAACTAAATTTTCAAATATAATTTTGTACAAAACTTCCAAAGATATATATAAACTGTTTTCGGAGTAAGAACATAGTTCGTAGCCGCGGCTGAACATAATAGCAACATTGAGTTAAATGAGTTTCTATGGTTACATGTTACAAGGCGCGGTAACGAACTATCCCTATTCGCACGACAATTCGGATTCGTTTCGGCATTTATGCGGCAAGTTCGGCATCGAGGTGGCCACATCAACTATCGCTTTGCCGAGCCAAATCCACCATAAAAAAGAATGCGTAGATGTTGCATGTTCCCCTTGACCCAAAGTAGATATCATCCCGAAAGCGGGCCGAAAGTGTATATTAGTTGCTCGCAACCGTACATCTGCCGAAGATGGGCCGATGTAATGAATCCTACATCAGGTTTGGCGGCAAACAAAAATGACAACAAATGTACACGCGAAATATTCTGGCATGTTCAGACTTGCTTTCCAGTCAGATGTACCTTCTTGTTTCAAATTCAATCCAAAGTAGAAATGTTATTGTAGTTTCAGTCCACATTCATTCTATTGAATCCAGTTCAACAGTGTTAGTTCAAAATAGCTAAAATATCATTCTACTGTGTCACCGAATTTCGACATTAATAACTAGTTCGTGAAATATCGTCCGGGTGGTTTTTTACTACCCTCAAAAGGACCATGTGTAACCATAATTTGATAAAAACAAACCCACGTCACTCCATCTCAAATCGAAAATCAGTGGGTGTAAGTTTCTATTCCTCAATTAGGCCGTGAAAGTGTTGTGAAGTTCCATGAATTGAAGTTTGGTGTTTGTTTTTGTTACAATACTTTTTAGGTTTAATAGTTAAATTACATTCATAAAATTAAATAAGGGTAATTTGTTGTATATGAATTGTTATAATTTGTTATTTAATGAAATAAATGACCTTGTGTGGTTCAAAGTTTCAAAATTAATTAATTAGAGTTATTTTATTATTTGTTTATACGTAATTCGTAGTTCTAGCCGAATCAATTCATCCACGGGGTAATGACGGTAAAGCTTCGGGGAACATGCGTAATGTTACGGATACGCTTCGGCTCCGAAACGGATAACCGCACGTGGGCCGCTCGAATTTTCGTGGCCAACCCCATACCGTTAGCCGAATTTGTTGGCCGAGCTGTTTTGACACTCGGCCCGAACTTGCCGTGCGACTAGGGATGTTCTTATTCCGAAAACAGAGTATGTGGTTCATGAGCACCCAATGTCCGCAGGATGAAGAAACTTGATGGAAACTTCCTTTCCATAAGAAAATAAAGAAGATCGCGTTTTCGCTATATTTTCTAAAACCTTTATTTTGCTTTATTGTACTACAATAAATTTGCTATATAATATCCCATACTCGTACAACAATTTACAATCTAGTTTCGAAGTACAAAACGCAAATGAAATTTTAAAATCTCCAAAAAATGTATAAATGTAGTCCAATTGCTTATCCGTCCGCTTTCACAATCAAAATTTCGAACTCCATTGTTTCATGCCATTGGGCAACTAATAAACAGATATTCAAAAACAATTTTTGTCTAACTGAATTCACTCCAAAAAGACAGCTTCATTTCGATTAACATTTACTAAACCAATACCAAGTAGGTTCTTGCATTTGAACTACACGTTAAGTGAGAGAGAAAAATCAAAAAGTTAAACTAATGAGAATCACTCACTCACTAATTGTCACACCCAAGCTATTTCAGATCCCTTAATAAAGTATCTGTACATATGTATATCAAAACAATTTGCAGCTTGTTTAAATCAAGTGCCCCTCTCCAAAAGGATTATTTGAATGGCCATATTATTATCAAAGTCGAAAATCACCAACGGAGTCAAACGCTCAAAGAAGTTATTCGAGAAGAACTCAACCTTGACAGTTTGAAAGGATTTCCAATACCTTCGTAACAAATTTCTAGCCTTTCCACTTCCCTTCGAAGTGTTTCTGCTAACTAATCCGGCGTAGAACTGCTTTCCGCATATTTTCTCGCTTGCATCGTACACACTTGCCATATACTTAAAAAAGGACAGAATCGTCAAAACGGTCAATCCGTTAGGAATTAACGTCATCAAAAAAGTGGCCAAATCCTTATTTCCAGATTTGGACATTGAGAGCAAAACGTAAGAAGTCGTGAAATGACAGGAAATAACGCCCGTAATAAATAATGCCATGAATGAACTTCGGTGGATTTTGTTGAAAGTTGAGGCAAGGAGCTGAATTTGTTTGTAGCGTTTTATTAAATCCAGAGTTTCCGGAATGTTATTTAATGAAGCGGTACTTACCGCTCTGTAAAAAGCAAACAAAAATTTTCTGGAGTTAGCGAGGATTTCGATTCAGAACTTTTCAATTTTCTCTGCTAGGAGCTCCTTACCTTTCAAACATTTTGATTGTCAATTTCAAGGCAAATGATGGGATCAGAACAGACGTGACGTTTGCAATTCGATAAACAGTGTAGTTACTCCAGACCACGACGACCCTCAACAGTCCTTGTCCAATAAAGTTGTCAAGTGGAAGATATTTTTCTGCCTCAACTATCATTGGATATATCACGTTACAAGGCAGGCTAAGCATTACTCCACTTGAAATGGATGCTACCAAAGGATAGGAAAGCATGGAAATGCGGAATAACTTGCAAATTCGTTGACCTTGTCTGCATTCTCGATTCAAGCCAGGGTGTAATAGTAGCATGTGAGATTGGACACGTTTCAGATTGGTTCTCTCGTATTTGAGAAGTTGGGAGAGGAAATTTGCGAGTTGGCTGGAGTGGCCGTGATGAAAATGGACCGCGTAAACTATGATGAGAAGGGCACAACCCATCATTACTTCGAGCGCGGTTTCCAACACAGGGGATTTTGCTGATTCGCCTGCGAAAGAGTAGCGAAAGTACAGCCAGCATCAGGATCGAAAAATGAACATACCAAGACTTGCTAAATCCCTTGTTACATTCAACGCGAAATTCATTATTGCTGTTGGAAACAAGTTTGTATGGATATTGTAAAGTAATCTTTCCGATTTTAGTTGTTCTACCAAATATCGTACTCACTTCGGGAAGTAAATTACTTAGGATAAACAGTTTTAAAGAACAATTGTTCGGACTAAAGGGATTTCAGGTAAAATCCAGTCCCTATAAATTCAAGGAGTGTGTCTTTGTAAGCACTTAGCCGTTCCGGAGAAATTGCAAAAGTGAGCAAAATGTGGCTTATTTTCGAGGTGTTTTTTGTTTATTTGGGGAGAGGCAACATATGTATATCATATTTCTTGATTAATTTAGCTGTTTTTCCCGGAAATTGTAAATGAATGTGCCCCAAAAGGGTTTCCTCGTTCAATACCCCAAACATGACTCATTAATATTCCAGTCGTTACTAACCCCAGATTATATTTTTTTGATTTTAAATAATTGCAAGGAGTATTAAATGAATGGGGATTAGATACCGTTTATTTCTAATATATTCTCAATGGTCAATGGATTAAATTCAGTATGTTTGTTTTGTATGATTTGTATTAGTATTTTATTAGCACTCATTGCTGGTTAGCTGATTATGAAAACCAAAAGACATAAATATTTCTACCAGCCGGTATTGAGAAAGTAATATGCCACCGTGAGCACTGTTAGCCAGAGAAAATGCCAAGGAATTAAATTAACCACAAATTTGCCTTATTTTCGGGGGTAAAAATTTACTAAACTATTTAGTCCGTTCTTAAAAATCTAGAGAGAGAACTATTAATGAGAGCAGGTTGAATATGACTACATCATCTTATCGATTCTGATTAACATAAATTATTATATTGTTGACATCTACGGAATTTAATATCCACGTTTTAGAAAGAAACTAAATGATAACTGTCCTTCTTGTGCGACGAAGGAGATCTACAAATATTGACAAAAATTTCAGAATCTGATACCACTTTTCTTTTACAATTCGATAACGTCTCACTTCCTAACTTGAAGCGATAATTTCAATATTATACATCGCTCTAATTTATACGAGTTCACAAATGTTACAAACATTACTACCATGCGTCAACATGCTAACTTTTGTGAATTCGAGCATAACCTGAAGCAAAATAAGAGGGGAACGGAACATACACGCAACCACATCTACTGTATGTGGTCTGCATTACTGCCACAAACTAATATTTTATGTATACCAAATATCCACACAAAATTGGAGTTTTCTGACGTTTAGTTTGGGAATTCAGCTGTCACTAGTTGGAAATATATTTATGATGGCCGATTCTAACAAGAATCAAAGTACTGAAGTCCATAAGTACTACTTAAGTACTTTTTTGTACTTAAGACTTAGGACTTACTTCAGCTTCCTTCCG
>JAQFZW010002421.1:0-17540 GCA_034687055.1 Heteromurus nitidus | reverse complement strand
CTACCCGGCTTCGGTTATTCACCATCTCGTCGTGAGATAAGAAGTTACCAAACGGTCGGCGTGAGTTTAAAATTCTTCAACAGAGTGTAGCTTCCTTTCAGCATTTTATCATGTCTTAGGGTCAAGGGAATGGAATACATGTGCTTTCCATTCCAGAAATAACGCTTTTGGTACAGATAATTATCCTCTCAAAAAAGAATACATAATGCAACCCTAATGTACGGCAAATATAACGCTCGCCGTTTCAATGCCTTGGGAATTTGACAACGTGGTTTTTCCACAACTTCTGCCAACGGGAAACACATGAATATGTACGTAAAAAGAATATATACCACGGAACAGAGCTACTTGCGCTTTTTAATTTAATTGGGATTTGGATGACATATGTGCATGACATGTAAACTAAACACATTGATTGCATTATCAACGTGGCTTTTAGCTTTAGAAAATGCTACACCTGAGACCTGAGCATGTTTCCTTCTTGCATTGTTTGCTTAGCCACGTTGTTCAACAAACTTCCCTTTGAACTCGTCAAAGCTGCTGTGTTGGTCAAGCAAGCCTTATTGCGTCACAAGCAGTCGGAAAAACAAGTCGTGGAGCGCTTAATGATGCACCTCATTTTTTACTCTCATAATAACAATATCATCATTACAACTACTTTCATTCAGCCGCCATATACCCTTCACATAGGGATCAACTTGCATGAGTCTGGATAATGCATGTATTGTATTTTTGATCAACAATAGCAGACTAGGTTTAGATATTTGTGTGTAAGCGTATGCGCACAGAATTTGCACATGTTCACCCTATCACAAAAATGTATCCCGTATCGTAACCGTTGAGAGCACGCTATTCTCAGCAGAAATGTCTGCAAGTCTTTAATGATCACAGAATATCAGAAATGAAGAAGGCATCAATTTCTGAATAATGAATATATCTGAGTTTATTACTATTACGATTTACCATGCATCTTCGTTTGCAAAGGATGGTAGTACATATGTAATGTGATTTGATACGGCAAGATGTGCTTTAGTAGTGAACATAATGTTTCCTGATAACAAAAATTTATTACTATAGCCTCATTGTCTTAGGCTAGAAGCATCTTCTCTAACTGCGCTTAAAGCCGTTTCATCCGCGAATTAAACAACTATATTAATTGCGAATTAGTGGTTGATGGACGTATGTTATAGCTCGGCCATTAGCTTAGTAAACCCGGTTTCCACACGTCATTCATTCAACTTCCATCAAGATGAGATAGTGTTCATTATTCAAGTAAAATCTTTCTCGTGAGACGCACTCATATTTCTGGGGAAATTTTGTTTAGTGAAGAGTGATTCAGTGAAATCTAATTCAAAAACGGGCGGAATCATTAGTGTTCTGTTAAAAGATCAAGGACGAAAGTGAAAGTTAGCCCATCGTGGCAATTTTTTAGTCTAGACATGGAGAAATATCAAAAAAATTCCGATGTTCATGTGGATCTTGATAATTCAAAACCAGTGTACGTAACACCTGCGGTATCTGTCCAAAATGGCTTCCTGGCATATACGCGAGGCACCCCAATTTTGGACAACTTTAACATGACTGTTCCAAAAGGGACCATGTAAGTACTTTATTCATATCCGACGTCAGTAATTAAAGGTGTACATCGTGATTGATACATCTTTCATATAAATCTAGTTATGGCCTACTTGGAGCATCAGGATGTGGCAAAACAACTATGCTGTCGTGCATTGTTGGCCTTCGCCAGTTGGATTCTGGAGAAATTAGGGTGTTTGGAGGGAGACCTGGAACGCGTGAGAGTGGCATTCCTGGGAAAAGATTGGGTAGAGTCTTATTTATAATGACTTTTAATTACTCATTGTTGCCTTTATTTGCTGTAATATTCTTTCATACAACCATGATCTCATCCCGTTTTCAGGTTACATGCCTCAGGATATTGCACTATATCCACATTTTACCATTAAAGGTACTAAACTATAATCAGACTTTTGTACATATGAATAAGAGTGATGAAGATAACGAGCGACATAAGGCAGATCATATTTTAAACGGTGATGTATGCATCTGAATCTAATTTAAATAAAATTTTCAGAAATATTACAGTATTTTGGAAGAATCTATGGAATGTCTCAACTGGAAATCTTGAACAGGATTGAGTTCCTCACAAATTTCTTGAATTTACCGGATAGCACAAGGTTGATCGCTGGACTAAGGTAAACCACCAAGAAAATATTTAATGAATGCGTGTATTATTTATGCCTAAAACGTAGTTTCCAGTCATAATATGTTTATGCTCTTCTATAGTGGTGGCCAGCAGCGTAGGACTTCCCTTTCAACTGCACTCATTCATGATCCAGAACTTCTTATTCTAGACGAACCAGTAATTTTCTATTAATAACGAGTCTCCACGCATAAAGTACCTAAACGAAAATTTTAATTAAAATGTTTGTTTTGTCAGACAGTGGGAGTAGATCCTCTTCTACGTGAAAAGTAAGTCAAACTCGTTACTGTTGTATTGTTTTCCATGAAATCCAGTCTAGTCTAATCTGAAGGCTATGAGTAAAATGTAGCCAATAAGCTTGGATTAAGTGCATAGATTACTGTATAATTGCATATGGCATATGATTTATAGCATAAAAATAAATTGTTACATTTGTTTTTCAGTATTTGGGATCATTTGTGCCAAATGGTTAAAAACGGAAGGACAACCGTCATAATTACAACGCACTATATAGAAGAAGCGCGACAATCTCACACGGTAAGTGTTTAATACAAAAATTTGCAAAGCTGACGAATGTGCAATTTGCAGTCTGTGTCTGTATTAGTTAGCTAGCGGTAACGCGTCCATATTACCTTAAAGCTCAATCCACAAATTTCTGAGAATTGGCATATGGGAATTCCCATAATAGATTGAGTTGAGATTCTCTGATCTACTTCTCTTCTTGTACCTTGAACCTTAAAAAGGACTTACAAACACCGTACGAAGTATTTACATTGTATGTATGTACATAGCTCGCCTATGTCTTGTCTGTTTGTGACATGAGTACCTAAGAACAACCTCAAGAACACTAAAAAATGGACAAAACGCTTCGCATTTATTCATAAAAAAGCATGCTGTTGAACAAGAGCATTTCAAGTAAAAACCTACACGATTACATGCATTTTAATTTTATATGAGAGATTCAACGAAAAAAATAATCATAAAAAACTGGAAGTTCTTGCTGAAAGGCCAACGGGGAAGATTATTGGCATTTGCTTTTATATTTTTGAATTATTCCAGACATTCAAGTTTGTGAGTGAACTACGCACGTCTTGTAGCCTGTTTTCATTGCCATTTGCTAGCTTACCGCAGGTGTTTGGTCTGGTTAACAAACTGTCATGAAACTTGTTCTTTCTTGCTGATGTTTAACACTTACTGAAATGAGGCAACACTCAATTAGGTACCTTCATATTTCTTAATGCATCAAGTCGCACGAGGATTTGTAAGCATCTCTGCTGACGTTCGTCGAGGTCTCGAAGAACAATGAATATGATGCATATTATGCACGTGAGCAGTTTGCGAAATAGAGCATGCAAGCTGTTTGTTATATAGCTGTTTGCTTCACCTCAAACCATAAAAATTGATCGCAGATTTTTTCTGGATAATCTTTGCAAAAAACCAGGGTTGCCCAATGCGGGTCATATATATAAGATATTATGATGATTGCCTAAATCGACATATGTTGTAATTTTTCGCTTTTCACAGGTTGGATTGATGCGAAATGGCAAGTTGCTTACAGAAAAATCACCCGATGCTCTGCTTCGTGAGCATAAAGCAACCCTTTTGGAAGACATCGTTCTGAAATTGTGCAAGAAGGACCAAAGTCTAATGGATGATACTGTGGGCAATTCTAAACAAGTTGATCCAGTCACCGCAACCCTATCCGAGATATCCTTTTACTCCAAACGTAAAATGCTCTCAGTGTCGAAAAATAAAGCCCAAGAGTCCGAGTATAATCTGCACACTCAAAATGATGTTGTCGGGCTGAAATACAAACGCAAGTATTCCATTAAACCAAGCGATGGTCCAAATCCTTTGAGACGTCGTCAGTCAATCATTGAAATAGTAAATGACGAAGCCAAAGCTCAGCGGAATAGAATTCGAGCTTTGATCGTGAGAAATGTCATTAATTTCCTCAGGAATCCAGTGTAAGAAAAAATGAGATGAATTTGATGGTCAATGTAATTAACCCTTGTGCACACCAGACTTTCAAGGATGACGACAAATTTTGTTCCTCTATTTTATGCGCGTCTGGATAGGTTTTTGTTTGGGATGGTATTACTTCCAGCGTTTCAAACTGCTTTAACAGCTTTAACTGTCGGATATGACGTCACAGGTATGGCAATTGGTGTGGTAAACAATGAGCTTCCAGATTGGCAGCAGGAGTGTCTCGGAGAGACACGAGGTTGCAAATCAGGAAATTTTACGGGATTGAGCTGTCGATATTTGAATACGATACCAAAGGAAACTCTAAATTTAGTAAGATGGGATGATATATAGTTTAAATAACATCTGACTTTAAGAATGATTCCTCTCCGTCATGAAGTTACATGCATTTCATTAAAAAAATAATAGGTGCCGTATGACACCAAAGAAGAAGCAGTTGAGCAAGTTCAGCTTGGTAAACTATGGGGCGTTCTCACAATTCCTGCAAACTACTCGAAACACTTGGTTGACAGGTCGGCTGGTGGAAATTTTGCGGAAAATGAGACTCTGGAAGGAACCATTGTCAAAATGAATCTGGACATGTCTCGTAAGAGTGTTAACAAAAATCTAACAATAACACAATGTTTTGCATGTTGGACAAGTTATTATTATTCATGGACTTCTGGCTATCGAATAGATTACATGGCTGCAGTCCTTATGGTCCGGAAATTTTATCAATCATTTGAGACGTACTTGAGAGAGTTTGGCGTGGAATGTGGTGGAAATCCACTGGAATATCAGATTCCACTCCGGGTATAAACCAAGACACCAATTTTTTCATTTCGATTGAGTTTCATGACATGAAAAGTGAACTTCAAAAATTACAGTACAGAGCCCCCGTTTATGGAAGTCAAGAAGCCAAATACAAGGAATACATCATTCCTGGAGCGCTCACGATGTTGCTCTTTTTAATGCCAATGTGCTCCTGTGGACTAAATTATATCTCTGATAAGAAGCAAGGGACAATGGAACGTTCCCGATCTGCAGGAGTAACCACCTTTGATTTCATGATGGCTTTCTTCATCACCGAAGGAATGGTGATTATCGTGCAAACCGTAATTAGTACAGCGATCTTAACACTTGGATTCGACTTTGTTATTTCCGGCTCATATATTTGGTATGCGGCGTTGTGTCTACTGTGTGGATTGTGTGGGCAGTCGTGGGGTAACTTTTTATACTCAATAATTGATTACTGACTTTCTTTAATTTGGGGATGCATATGAATAGTTAATCCATTTCTTAAAATGCAGGATTTATTTTGGGACTTCTCTGTTCCGATGAAACGTCAGCATTGCTCACGGCCTTCTTTCTGTATCTGCCTATGCTCATTCTAACAGGTATTAACACATTGAATCATCAATAAATTATATACCTCTTTAGTTTAGTTAAATTATGTAGCATTATGAAAATTGTCAAAATATTAATGTTATATTCTGTCCAGGTATAACATGGCCATTGGAGGCTGTTCCACAATATCTGCGGTATTTCAGCTACTCCCTTCCAGGCACCCTTCCAACAGCTTCCATGCGCTCAATCGTCGTAAGGGGACTAGGCATCCTACATCCACTAGTTTGGCCAGGATTTGCTGCCATCGGCATTTGGATTGTCGTGTCTTGGATTCTCGCTGTGATTATTTACAGAATTCAGAAGTAGTGACCACACTGAAGTATATATTTATCTAATACTAGGATAAACAATTATAAGATTTCCGGGATATTGGCCCAGTTTTGCAAGGGACATGTGTTTAGTGTCTGCTATAAAGGAGATGACATATATGATGTTTGGTTTTGAGTATTATTAAGTACACGTTAACGCACAACAGTAAAATTGTAATCCGCAACAGTATAATATATATGAGCTAGGATAAAAAGGATCTTCAAAGTTCCGTAGTGCCAGATATCGCTGTTCTCATCTTTGATTACTTGCCACTTGCCCACTACATAAATAAATAGATTTCTGCGATCCAATAACGTTCTGATGCAGAGTTCTGAAAAGATGATGCAGGATGTGAAATTCACTGTATAATCAGACGATAATAGTACCCAAGATCATATTAATACATTCCAATGATCTATGTATTATACTTCATAAAGCTTCAAAGTGCAATTTAATTCGCATAAAGCAACATGTCTTACGTTTTTCGCCACAATTAAAGCATGGCTGTGATGAGGTCAATGGACGAATGCGCTAATGGAATAAACTAATGGAGAAATTTCGCCAACTTCCTACTTTTAAGAGGAATATACTTTTTCATAAAGTTCATTTAAAACGGTTCAAAGCTATGCTCCACGAAATAAACTCTTTACTTCCACAACTATAGTCAAATGCAAGAAAACGAAACACTTATCACTCCCCATATCTTTGCAATTAGCAAGCAATTCGCAATATTGTAAGTACCATAATAATATAGAAAGTTGGAGGCGTTGGAACAGTTTGCTTTTGGGTTTCAAGGGGATGAAATTAAGTTTACTGTTCAGGATAGATCTTATAAATTCTACATCGATCTTATTTAAAACATTTTTGCGAGTTTTTCTTCCGTAGATTCAAAAGTTAGGAAATGTCCATGATGGGCAGCTCACCCATTTTAATATGTCTATTTGTGGCGAATTTGGTCGCTGGAGAATACGTAACCGCAAATGTGACAAAATCGACAATTCCAACGAGGAAGCCTAGCAATTCGAGCTTCACCTTTACTACGACCATGAGACCAGTTGTGGTCAGAACTTCAATGCGACCCGAAAATTCATTCAATGCCGCTCCAAAGGCGGTGAGGTAAGTTTTCAACATGTTGAATGGCTGAAAATTGACTCATTCAGGGACACACCTTGACCAAGTATCAGTTTGAATCGCGTTCAGCAATTTTCTGCCGGGATATATATTCCGGAGAAACTCCTCTAACCGCACTGTAAAATAAATGTGAAATATTTTGAATTTATTAGTGTTGATGCTGATATGAGAAACTATGCAGCATTTCCTATACCCGCTTCCTTTCCTTTCCCCGGAAGCGACGGTGTAGAAGAGACTTTCACCTACCAAGGTATATTAGTATATGAAATAAATAATTTTTGATTCAATTTAAACATTTCTCTCAACTCCCTGTGTTAATTCTACAGTAACAAAAACAAAGCAAAGAACCCCACCGATGGTGCCCACAAATTCATCGATGAATTGGAAAGTAAGGGGGCTTTATTTTCATGTAAGCATACTGTGGTCTGATATAAACTTTGGAAGTGTCCACCTTCAAATTTGTTTGTAATTTCAGGAAGAGTTCGACTTTCTCCAGAAACGTGCTAGAAGCGAGTCTTATAAAATTTTGCAAGATTACGTGAGCGAGCTTCATTTCCAAATGGATGCAAAGGTATATAATATTTTACTAGACTTACAAGAATAATTCCTTGTAAGTTTGTTAAAGTTTGTCTATGAGCGAATGTTCTACATGTGTAGATACGCAATGTCAGCGATGTTGCTGGAAAGATAGGCCTGGAGGCACAACGAAACAATACCTTACTGAACTCAGTCCTTAAGCATCTGAATCAAGAAGTATGTCGTCAAAAAAGGATCGTTATTAATTTATTATCAAATGTTATTAACATCCTCGAGAACAAATTGAGTTTAATATATTTTTGAACATGAAAAGGTAGCGAACTCAATGTCATCTTCCCAAGAGACCATACGCATAATGAAATTAATGCAGCATAACTTTGACCAGGAAAAAGCCACACTACTTACGAAGGTAATAAACAGATTAGTAATATTATATACCCTAATACCCAACGTTGTGTATTGGTCAGTCCCCCAAAACACGTTCATCGTGCACAAATAAAAAAATCCTATTATTTGCTGATAAATATTTACCTCGTACTTGGTAAATAGATATCAGAGATTACGACTCAAGTTGAAAGACTACAGAATGAAAAGGCGAATGAAATGAACCGACTTAAGGAAACTACATCGAAGCTTCAAGCCAAGGTAATAGAAATCTAATCCCACGGGCCTGAAACTTATATCACAAATGTAAGACATTCTGGGGCTATGATTGATTAGAAATGTTCAAAATGCCATGCTAGACCGTTCTGAAATTACGAATATATATTTTTATACACCTGTTAAATAACTTCACAAGTTGGATAACACAACCATGCAGATCCGTGTCCATGATGCATATTTACGCTTCGGACAGAATACAATGGCTTCCATAAAAAGTTCCATTGACCAGAATTTAGAACGGGTTAGATAGAGCAAAATTATTTAGACTTTGTCTTAATTGAACTACTAACTGTCAGTAACTGTTTGTAAATGTCCATATTTTGATGAACGTGTAAACTGTATGACAGATTTCTGAATTGGAAGTATCCGGTAAGATTTAACAATTTTTTTTATCATACATTTGGATATACTCAAGTAGGTTAAGCAATAATCATTGATCCCGTTTATATGCGAATTCCTTCATTCATAACGTTTGGGAATCTCGTCGACTATCGCTGACGTAAAAAGGTGGACCCCAGTGGACAGAACAAAGTAAGCTCCATGAGTGAATATGTATTGTTTCATGTAAATAGAACACAAGCAAATAGCTCAAAGTCAATATTTATAGTTTGTTGACTAAATGGGCTAGTAATTTACTCGGAATTGTGTCATTTATGCGTAGCTGTGGGCTGTGGTGGAGTGCTAGTTGCGAATTCAGGGATTATATCTTACAAATACCGCGAGCAGTACTTCAACAATGAGAGATGCGTGTGGATTGTCCGTACAAACAGAAGATCTCAGATTAACTTGCAATTGTTGGATGATGGCTTCCAAAATCAGAGTAATTCTGACTTCCTTACTGTCACAGAACTACTGAGTACGGAAGATCAACATCCGGCTACTTTAATTACGAGCAGCCGTTTGTAGGTTACACAACTGAGTAAATTCTGTAAAACATGGCATAGTTCATTTCACAAATGTGTCATATGTATGTGTCACTTTCCATCACAGAGAGCATGGGAATAAGGCCCTACACACATTCCAGGGCCCCGTCATATTCATCACATTTTACTCCGATGGATCACACCAGGGAACAGGATTTACTTTGCGTTTTAATGGTATTGGGAATTCGTCAGACCCAACAAATCTCAATGCAATTCGACATTTGAACCTTCACCTCAGTGAGCCAATTGGAGTATTTTCATATCCTCCTGAAAACACTGGAACATGGTATCAGCCTAATGAACTAGTAACAATAGCCATAAATCCGGTCAACGCAAGTTCCGTGAAAATTCAGATGAATAGATCGGATCTCGAGATGGATGAAAACTGTGAGTTTGACTCGATCAGCTTTTATGGGAGCGTTACCGGTTCGTATGCGCTAACGAAGAGGTGAGGAAAGCGAAACTCAGGAGACATTCTTATGTTACGTTAATTTCATTAATATATTTCGAGGAATTTCTCATTTTAGATATTGCCAGCATTATGAAAATTTCATGGCAGAAATTATAAAGAGTAGCGACGGAATTTTCTTGGTCATTTTCCGCTCAGATGCATCCACTCAGTTTTCGGGATTCCAGTTCTCGTGGGAAATCGACTAAAAACTTTTAAAAAAACTATTGCTTACATGAAACTATTTGTTTACATATAAGGCAAGTGCCGACAATGTTAATTGCGCTAATATAATACGTTTAAAATCATTATTTGATTATCCCAAACTTTGTATCCCTGCGTAGTAAGTACTTGGCAGGCGGAAAGAGAAATAATTCCGACATGATGGTCATGTTCATTTGCTATAACATATATTTTAATGAATATTATCTTTATTCAAAGAGATTTCGCGAACAATATAAAATGGTGTTTTTGAGATTACATTTTATTACTGCTGTAATCGAATTAAGTGTTACATACTGCGTGTTATATATATATATATAGGTATAGTGTACAACACCGAATTTTTGATTAAACTGGATCATCAGTTACTTCTGGTACTTCTGGTTCTGGTAGTATTTCTGGTTCTGGTTCTGAACCCAGGGGTTTCGTGCATCCAAAGAATTCTGAAAATAAAACGATTTTGCAAGTTATTATTTGTTCCGACAGCAGACATAATTTTGGTTTTCAAGATCATATATCAAATATTAATTGATAGAAATGATTGCACATAGTTCAAGAAAGAGTGTGAAAATTTACCATGCGGTCCATGTTGTGCTAGATCGTAGCAGCCGTCCATGGTATGCTCACAATTGCAACTTCGGAAGTCAAAATACAGATTGACTGGACAGCCCCTTACTACTGGTACCGTTGGCTGATTGGGATTTTCAGAATTGACACAGGTATAATACTGACTGCAGTTCCAAGGTGAAGGCACATCCCCAAGCATGAACTCGACGTACTGGCAAGTCACGAAGAAAGCGCTGTTATCTGCAATGACAAATGTTTGATACGAATTAGCACTTTCGTCTATGAAAATGTATGCATATTACACATTCTTCATGTTTTTAGATGCAATTAGCTTATTACCTTCCACGGGTAAAGATGCTGCCCATGCCGCTCCAAACAAGCAACAGGATACCGTTAGAACTTTCAGCAAAAACGCCTTTTCCATTGTGAAGTAGTTTTATTATTTTCTGGAAAGAATGCTAGCTTTTGATTGAACTGAGTTTTCACACAATCGATTGCTATGCTGAACTCAGGCAGAAAGTGTTAAACTGAACTCCTCGTCACGCTTCAGTTTGGAATGTGATAAGCTGCAATTCTCCAACTTGGACTTTATTTAACGAAACGTTGTTGCTGCGCTGTCATTATTATTTCAAGAGCACTTCACGGGACTTTCAGCGAATGATCAAGCTCGAGACTGATTCGCCGCTTTTATCGGAACAGAGTTGGTCGTTATCACTAGTCTTCCTGACGTGCAAAATGCTTTTGATATATTATTTTAAGGAAAAAATAAAAATAATAATAGCACGATTAATATCTGAATGAATCTGTCAGTTAAAATACATTTACATACATTTGCCTATGCACATATATGTAAATTCTCATTAAATTTTAAAGGAGAACTGCTGCATCGGTCTATAACTCTTTGGAGTTGCAGGAAGATTTATACGCTCCACGCAAGTAACCGTCGGTGCAACGGCTTTGGAAAAATACTGAAGCCAAGATTTATCCAGTTTACGTAAATCTTGACATCTTGTTAATTAGTATTAATTTGGTTGACCCCTCCCATGCACATTCCTAATTTCATGAAAATCAAATAGGCAACTTACCAACGCAATTAAAATTCCGTTCATTCATTGGACAAAACGACACCGCGTCGTAATACATGCCACCTTCCCGATCTTAATTTCACCTAATTAATCCATTAAAGTGGGTAAGATTAACCGGATTTACTTTCGTGTGTGCGTGAGTTGGGCTTAAATTCCAAATTGCACACGGATACATTTTAATATAAACCTGTAATCATATCCCCCATTTTAATATTTTAATCCCTGCAAATCCTCCAATCCCCACAATTGCTTTATTACAAGTTTTTTTTTATAATTTCGCCACTCGAAATGACAAGCATACTATGCGCATGCGTCACTGTATCCTCACTCACAATTTCGCATATCAGTCAAACGGAACCTGAGAGTAAGGATTTGCCAGCAGATGTCCATATCCTAACTTAATCAATCTAGATGATTATGCATTATGATGTCTGTTGATAAAGACACAAAAAATGCGCCCAACGTTTCGCTTATGTTCGCGTGTACCATAATTATGATGGTTGTGCATATTCAACATTGGAGTATTTTAATCTCACGGATCCGGATCCAGCTTGTCCAAAAATTAATACTTTTCCCTAGAAATGTCAACGCTTAACCGAGAATTTTAATAATACTTTTCCGGACCTTCATTCATCAAAATTCAAAATTACTTATGATTTCAACGGAGGGAATTTTGCTAATTCACTTCCAACATTAAATAAGATTTATGTCTCTTCATTTGTCATTCTCCCCAAAAAATCTCGAACAATGGGAAATGGGAACAGATATATATAATATACACTCACACTCTGTTCAGCAATCATTTAATCGTATCATACATGCATACATACCCATCACTAAATTTGGTAATGAACACTATTCAGAGAGAAAGACGCATGTCTAGCCGCTGTCTACTCCAGGATGGACTCCAGTTTGTGTTGTTGTATGCTTCTCAAAACAATGCACCTATCTCACGTCAGCCCAAGTGCCCGATGATCTAACTAGCTTCCTTCCTTCCAGCTAACTTCGATAACCTTCCTGGTTGATCTACACGGTTAATAATAACTAATTTGTGATTGAATTGAAATAAGATATTGTATGTAATTAATGAGCGAAGGGGAATGAGACCTTGTACTCATTACATGCACAAATACGGTCGGTAAATGCGTATATTTTCTCATTTTAATCTTCATTTCCTTCAATTTCAATAAAAACTTATCTTCTATCCGAATTGGTATAAAGACATTAAAAAATAATTTGTTTCGTCCATTTACAAATTTAACTTAATACTCATGCAAGCATTCTTGAAAATTTATCACATACACATAAATATGATTATTAAAATGTTCTAGTTGCAGCATCTGCTTCAATTATTTATATATCAATTAAAAGGCACCAGTCACTTTTGCTTATAGTAAAGTAGCTACATTATTTTTTAGACAGCATGGCAAGGAATGTTTTAAAAACTGTACATAACTTTATAAAAAAGGTTGCTTGCTAATTAGGTGATGTACCACAACAATCTTCACTGTAGGTGTAATACAACTAATTACATTATATTCAGAAAATCAGTTCCCTCGGTTGCTTGCGATTTGTCTAATTGTCTACCAGAAGGGCTTCCATTACAATCTTTTTATTAAATTTTACATTTTTTCCATGTAAATAAAATGAAGGCTCTTCAGTGTTACATACATTATAAATGAACTCAATTAAATTCAGAGTTGCTCATACGTAAATGTTATCATGATGGTAGTGACATTACGCACGACCGTACGCGCTCCAAAATGTCTGATTGATTAGCAATAACTTGTTCCGTTGTGGACAACTATGATTTTCATATTGGCTCACGATTTCCTCGTAATTGGTAATTACGTATTAATGACGACCAGAACTAGAGGAGAAATAAGGGTAAAAACTATGCCGTTGAAGAAACAATTCAAACAATAAAAGTATATCCTGCATATATTCATATTTTAGATGTGGATTTTATTACTTCCAAGGTTGACGACTTAAGGAGACCCTTGGGCGACTTGCGTTACTGGTTGAAGCAGTGGAAACTGACGATAATGTACTTCTTGCACTAGTGGTCTTTATACTTGAATCTTTTCTGGCGGATGATGATCCAGATGTAGTTAACCCACGACTGGTCTGAGAGGGCACAATAAATGTTTCCGATCCAAGATTACTTGAAGGTTGGTAGATTCGACTAAGTCGAGCTAATGCTGAACTTTGACTTCTTGCGGATAACGAAGATTTGAAGTTATTACCGTTGTGATCTTGTGTTCCACCTACAACAAAATAACTTTCAATTCATAGCGTAGGCTCCCTGTGTATCTCTATTTTTGGTTCAACAAAATACGAAACCCTTACCAGCAGTCGTTGTGGACCGCCTCACAGTATTCCTGTCTTCCAAGTAACTCATTCTCCTTCTTTTAGGACTAATATTATAAGTTTTAACCGGTTTCGGTTTCACGCTTTGGGATCCCAATGCATGTGGATCGTATGACCTTGTTGAGTTTCGTGTCCTCCTTGTTTCTCGTTCTTTTCTAGAAGGGGATCGGCTGCAATGTTAAAAATAAAAAAGGAAGCCGTGTATACTAAAATAATAGTATATTATGTTTCATAAGCAAATTCGAAGTACATACTGGCTCATTCTTCGTTCCAAACTCTTCAAAGTTGCATTGGAAATGTTGCGCCTAGCAGGTGAGGCGAGATGTCGCATAGCCTTTGCTCGAAGCTTTTCTCTGTCTGTAGCAATGATTGCCATCCGTTCCTTCGTTGATAACTTAAAGAATACGTCGTGAAATGACTGACAGGCCCCCGTGAGCTATCCACAAAAATCGAACACAACTTACGTTACATAAGACCAAATTTGCTGAATTATTTATACCAAGAAATTGTTAATCATTCCGTATTTTCTTTTGTTCAACCTGTTGAATGAGTCGTTGGTGTAACTCAACATCCTGCGGCTTAATAGTTTGCTTACTTCCAATCATGGGTGCTTCCTCATACAACTTGAGAACCAAGTCAACAGTATCCCGTATGGTTTGAACTATAATTTGCACCTTTTCCGAGTTGAGCAATCTGCGAGTTAGATATCCTTTCACAGCAGCCGAAAGTCTATCAAATTTCGGTTTCATTGATGCGTCATACGCCTAAAAAATAAAATAAAATAGAATTTTATTATAATGTCCAAATGAATACTCTGGTACACTAAATAAAATAAACCAAACAAAGTTTTGACATACTTTCTGAGGAATCCGAATTGGCGGTTTAGGCTTATCTAATGGATCAGGGAAGACAAGACCTTTTAAAAGTGGTGAGCGAGCATCGACAGGCGCTCGAAATAAACCGGGACTCATTAATTGCATTCGACTTTGTAACTTTGATAGTCCAACACCAACACCGGCCAAATCTGCTGTACCTGCGACCCCAGTGGAAGGCGTTGCACTTGATATTGATGTCGTGAAGTATTTACCGTTACCACCGACGAAATAAAGCGTAGCTTCATCGCTTTTACTTTGGTCTACAATAGAAATACCACTCATGCCACTAGTAAGCATTTTGCTATTACTGGTTGCGTCTTCTGAAAGAAGTAGTGAGCCCACTGAAGCAGCAGTGTGTGGTCGAGGAGATCGCCCTGACGAGTTCATCGAGTCTAAAAGAGAATTTGGCGAAGTTTTAACGCTTTTGCTAGATCTAGTCGTATTCAGGGAAGAGCTGAACTTTTCTTTTAGTTTTTCTAGTTCACATTGAAATTCCTGTCGAATGTTATGCTCCTGCAAGCGATGCTGTTCCGCCAGCTGTTGCAGTTTGAGTTCATGTTCTTTTTGCATTCTCTTCAGAACAGCGTCAACTTCTCCAGTATTACCAGCACTTGAGGATATGTCAGCAATATCCTCCTTAGGTTGATCTTGATCCACAAGGAATCTTTCTAAATGGGCTTGCTTCCCTTGGCCTAAATTAAGCTCCTTGAGTTTGACCAGAGTTGAATTTATACGGTCACGTTTCAAGAAATCCAAATTGTCTTCGTGTGCCACAAAAGCCCCGTATGGATTTAGATCACCATGATGTGAGTCGTCGTGCTTAGGCTTTTCAGGAGTGTGGTACGTGGAAGGAACACCCATTGAACCAGGCGCAGAAGGAATTGTTTCTAAAGTCTGAGGAAAGTTCTTTTCCCTTGAGACTACTTCTAACAGTACAGCACTTGGGGTTGCTAAAGTGTACGATAATTTCCTTACGTGTTTTCTACCGCCACTCTCACCCTCACCAATATTCTCTTTATTACTGCTATTGGAAGAGTCATCGTCACTTTTGTCCTTATCCTTTTCTGCAGATGATGGAATGTCTCTACTAAGCCTAATCTCGTAATTACTCGCACTTGGCTGATTTCCTTGCAATGAAGAAGATGGTATAATAGTCCCGAATTTCTGCGTGAAATCATAAGTAAGGGATTCTGCCATTGCCGTAAAATTTGTATGTGCAACAGGCGAAAACTGGGTATGGGTACTAACTGGAGCTTTAATTTTTCCTCCATCCGGTACTTCTTCCGGGACTGAATTTGGTAAATTTGAGGAAGCAGGCTTCGGAATGTTTACTTTCTCCGTGTTTTCTTTATCATCTATGTCAAAATATTTTGTGGGTCTCTTCCTCTTAAACAATGAATCGCTAAAGCTAGGTTTTCGCACAACAGTCGGAGGTGCATGCTTGTTCTCGTTATCAAGATCTTCTTCGCTACTTGCTACATTACTTGACAGAGCTGCAGATTCAACTCCAACTTTAATCGTCTCGTCTTTACGAATAACAAATGTTCCTGTACTGGAAGCGGCAGATGCAAAGTTCTCGCAACTCTCACCTCCGGATTCGCTCGACATTTCGGCATCGTAATCCACCATTGATGTCTCGAACACCGGTTCTGAATCCACGCTCTTGTCAAGATCAAATGGAGGAACAATGATTTTACGTTCACGTAACACGCCCTCGGGTACATGAGATTTGTTTCCAGGCACTGGTGACATATCAGGTGGGGATTCTTCCATAGATTCATCAGCTTTTCCTGGAGAATCGACGAAACTGGAATGCACTCTGTGACTACGTGGCGTTGAAGTAACTGGTAAAGTAGACGCAGCAACAGATATTGCTTCCAATTCTACGGTTTGTAAAGGCACGGGATTTGGCGAAGGCATAGAAAAGGTTCCTTCCTTTTGCACCGTAGTTTGTAATGTTTTCCGTTCATGTAGTTCTTTCTCTTTTAGCAATGCCATTTCTTTGTAACGTCTCATTTCCTGCCGACGTTCCTCAGTCATCTATAATATAAGATTGAATATATTTAAATCATCATACAAAATAGTCTATTTAGGACAAAAGTCGACATAACAAAAAATTTGTTTTAAATCTTACTAAAGGTGGAAGTATAGGTTTCCCATCCACTTTTATACAAGAGACGTAACCAGTCTTACACAAATCCTCTCCACCTCCTATAGTAGACGTTGTCGTGTCCATATTGAAGCAAAAGCTAAAATTAATAAAGTTTAAAATCAATGAAAGAAAATTACCACATGCAAAATGAACTCAACTTCATATAAAAAATTTCGTGGCGTACTGCGTAGATTCGACTCTGCATCTGCATGATATTACGCTGCCTACTATATACAACGTTAATTAATAATGAATCATGATTAACAAAGTACCAAGCAACCATCATAATTACATTAATTCTTTCTTACATACCTTACAACGCAACAACTCGCCCGATGTACGTCCTTTCCTGGATGAGAATATTGAGAATAATATCAGTAGAAAACTAGCAACTCTGGAGGAAACTTAACCCACACAGTCCTTGAAATCTTGGGAGGGAGGGTAGCATTCGTTTTTAGTTTGTAGATTATACTTCTAGTAGTTAAAGGACGGTTATCTGTTGTCTGTCTCGTCTTACAATGGACATTATTTCGTAGCTACTCGCCAATTGCAACGAAACTAGTGTGAACATACACTTTAAAGAGTTGTGAATTCATTGGTGAAACTCCCAACCCCGAATGGCCACTAATTACTGAGTAATTAATTTTTAAAATATTCACTTCGCC
>JAQFZW010002420.1:0-17544 GCA_034687055.1 Heteromurus nitidus | reverse complement strand
CATCCAAATAAGATTCAACCAAAGGACGGACTCTGGTTTAATACTATCAACGATGAGTATCTCATTTACAAGCTGACCTTAGTGAAGTTTACATTTAATCAAAGTTTCCAATGTGGTGAATTCGACTGCTCGTTCACCGTGAGCGGGACGAACTTCGACTCCTTCCAGGAAATGAGGAAGCACCTGGACAGCCATATGAAAGCACGGGAATACTTCGATAAGCTGCGAGAGTGTCCCTTGTGTTCAAATTCATATCTCGGCTACGATTTCAAGAATCACTTCGCCGAGCATCATCATTTCCGGTTGGGTGTGATATGCGAGATTTGCTGGAGACCATTAGCGGATAAGTGTATGCGATGGAAGCATTGGTGGACCCACAAGAACGACAAGGAGAAGGCCCTAGAAATTTCGTTGGGTGACCAAGGTAAACCTTGTGAATATGGATGCAAAGTCAAGAGTTGGGAGTCGATGTCCAAGAAGAAAACACTTTCCGTTCCAGATCGTCCCGTAATACGTCTGCCTACGTTCGAGTGTGAAATTTGCCAGAAGAAGTTGTCGTCCAGGAGCATGCTTCAGGGTCACATTGAGAGGATTCACAGACCAGATTTGATCAAGGATTCATTTATTTGTGAATTTTGTGCGAAGAAATTCCACCCGCAATACCGTTTTGCTTTTGAGGAGCACATGAGGACTGCTCACCCTCAAACTGATGATATTGCTGTTTTATTGCCCTTTATTTGCGACGATTGTGGTCTTCGGTTTAAAAGAAAACAGGCGCTGAACTTGCACAGAACTGCACATCACACCCACCCGGAGGGAACTGTGAGGCAGCACCAGTGCGAGTTTTGTGAGATGACCTTCCTCCAGAAGCAGTGTTTAACTAGACACAAATTCTGCATGCATAGTGACTTTGTGCCTGAGGGGATGGAGGATGATCCAAGGATGCTGAAAGTGGTCAGGATGAGAGAGCGAGCGAAGGACTTCATCGGACCGAGACGAGCGTATCCTTGTGAAGTTTGTGGGAAAGTGTATTTGTCCATGTCTTGTTGCACCAAGCATCAGAAGAAGGCACATGGGTTCCAATAAAAGATTATTTTTTGGAGGCAATAATTTGTCATCGGACTAGTTGCAATTTGCCATTTTTATGAAAAATAAATAATCAGTTTATCATGTATTCATATAAGTTGTACTTTACTCTACCTGTGCCTTTATTACTGTTGCTTTACTGTTTTAATACTGTTCTGCAGTCACTCCGGTACAAAGTAATTTATCGGCGAAAATGACATTCTCATTAATATTTTATGGGGCATCATGCGAAAGTGTACAGCTTTTGTCATCACAAAATCTGGCTGCCGTATTGTTGCATGATGTGGAAATGTGGACATTATGGATTTTGTGATGTTTTGTTACCAGAAATATGCATGCAGCTCACCATCACCACAGCACAAGCACAACCAAAACAACGCTGCATGCCTGCTGACTCCACTTCTTCTGAAACCAAACCTGAGAGCTGATTTTTGGATGTTGTTTCTCACTTTCTTGTTGACTATTCGAAGTCACGATGGAGGAGGAATTTTTTGCAAATTATGAAAAGTCGGGACATTGTCTAATTTGTAACGACGACTTCGAGGAGAAGCCCTTGCCTACATCTCTGTTATCAGCAGAAAGGGATCGCCAAATTGTCGCCAGTGACAATGACGGAACTGCTAATGCAGAATTACTCGTCCACTGCTGGAAAGCTGCATTTCAGTTGTTCTCCAGATTGCTCAATTCGACAACTGAGGATGCAGGAACCGGATATGTGTGGGATACAAACAGGTTTCATCTTGTGCTCGAGAAATTGTTCGAGAAGACGAGGACTCAAGGGATATTCCAATCACCGTGCTGCTCCATTTGTTCTGCAGTCCTCTTTGAAATCGTCAAGTTGCAAGAGGCGATTGACGAAAATATGGTAATTAATAAAATTACAACACGGTTGACGGTGTTATAAAATATTAAAAATTCGAATTGATTTATCCCTTGCTTGCGTATTTACAATTTGAATAACTTTCAGTCTTTGAATCTTAAATCTTATTGTGTATTTTTCTCTTTTTATACTTTTTATAGAAATTGCAAGAGGAGCGTGTTAAGCAGCTGAAACAAAAGCTGGCTGCGACATTCGTTGCTGGTCAAAACCAAGATGACGATGGCAACTTGTTTGGCGAGAACAACATGGACATGCACATCGAGCCCGAATGTTACAACATTTCAATTCCAGGTTTAACCTAACTCAAGTTTGGTAACTTCAATTCAATATTAGCCATTTTATCATTTTTCTTTCTCTCTAATTTTGTTAGCCTGCTCAGATTTTAGCGTAGAAACGGTGGTAACATCTAACGTCAAGGTGAAGTCTCCAAAAAGGAAGCGAGGGCGCCCACCTGGTAAACGACAAGTTGAAGTTGCTGAGGCAACCGACACAATTAAACAAGTGAAACTGGAAATGAAGCCTTGTATGATACTTTTGGAACGGTTGAGCGACAACACGCGTCTCCCAACAAATGCCATTAAGATACCTGCTTCCTCAACTTCTCGCGAACGAAGGAGCAAACTCAAAGCACAGGAAATAATCAGGAATAGTTGTGGAGTATCACTGAAGGATGAGTTTGTTGAATTGCCAGTGAAAATGACGCGAAAATCGTACAAAAAGAAAAGTTGAAAAAAGTGAGGAAGAATACGAATGGAAGGAACCTGTGGCGGAGGTACCTGAAAATGAAGTCAGCGATCAAACCATGGACGAAGATAACGACAACAGGGATGATTATGAAATTGCATCAAACTCGAACCGGCAGCGACGAAAAGGAAAACAAAATTTAAATGGAAAAAGGAAGACAATTCTTGGAACTCATCTTTCACGGAAACTGGTGGGCCCTCGTCGCGTGGCAAGATCTGATCTATTTTTACTCATCAACGACAACTTCCTTTTCCACAAGAGCACAGTTATTGAAGTCTACCTCCGTCATAAAATGATTTGTAAAGAGGCCAACTGTGCCTTTGAAGCTCAAGGAATTGACTCTTCTGCTTTCGACAAGATTCGAGACCACATCATTACCACCCATATGCCTGGAAAAAACTACTCACGTAAGCTCTTCCAACTTTCTTAAATTTATGAAATACGGTATTTACATAATGTGTGATAAGGTGATAATAATTTTTATAGATAAAACTTCTTAAATTTATGCAAGAACATGGAATTTACAGGGCGTGATAAAAACTTGAATTTCTATAGATGATATCCGGTCATGTCCCGTATGCGAAAAGCAGTTATCCGGCCACGCTCTGAAGATTCACCTCATCGAACACCACCAAGTCGCCAAGGTTGTTTGCGAGATTTGCTGGAAACCCCTCCAATCTTTGATGCCTCGGGATCACATGTTCCGACATAAAAACGAAGAGGAAAGAAGGGCTGCCATCGAGGATGGACATGATGGACCCAGACCCACATCCAAAACAGGAAAGGTCAGAAAAATTCCAGCGCGTATTCGCCGTCGCCACACCAATCAAACATCTCGAATCCGAATACATCCAAATAAGATTCAACCAAAGGACGGACTCTGGTTTAATACTATCAACGATGAGTATCTCATTTACAAGCTGACGTTAGTGAGGTTTACACTTAATCAAAGTTTCCAATGTGGTGAATTCGACTGCTCGTTCACCGTGAGCGGGACGAGCTTCGACTCCTTCCAGGAAATGAGGAAGCACCTGGCAACCCACTTGGAATCACGGGAGTACTTCGAAAAACTGCGACAGTGTCCCATCTGCTCAAACTCATACCTCGGCTTCGATTTCAAAACCCATTTCGCCGAGCAGCATCACCTCCGGTTGGTTGTCATTTGCGAGATTTGCTGGAAACCTTTGGCGGTTAAGTGTATGCCATGGAAGCACTCGTGGACCCACAAGAACGACGAGGAAAAGGCTCTAGAAATATCGTTGGGTGACCAAGGTAAACCTTACGAATATAGATGCAAAGTCAAGTCGATGTCAAGGATGAATACACTTCCCGTTCAAGCTCGGGACCTGCTCGCTTCATTACCTGGACCCCGTTTGAGTAGTTTGTATTCGTTCGAGTGTGAAATTTGCAAGAAGAAATTGTCGAGCAGGAGGCTCCTACAGGGTCACTTTGAGAGGGTCCACAGACCAGATTTGATCAAGGATCCATTAATTTGCGAATTTTGTGGAAAGAAATACTACCCGCAAGACCGTAGGAATTTTGCGGAGCACATGAGGACTGCCCACCCTCAAACGGATGATATTACTGTTTTATTGCCCTTTATTTGCGACGATTGTGGTCTTCGGTTTAAAAGAAAACAGGCGCTGAACCTCCACAGAACCGCCCATCACTCCCACCCGGATGGACCTGTGAGACAGCATTAGTGCGAGTTTTGTGAGATGACCTTCCTCCAAAAGCAGTGTTTAACTAGACATCAATTCTGCATGCATAGTGACTTTGTGCCCGAGGGGATGGAGGATGATCCAAGGATGCTGAAAGTAATCAGGATGAGAGAGCGAGCGAAGGGCTTCATCGGACCGAGAATAGCGTATCCTTGTGAAGTTTGTGGGAAGGTGTATTTGTCTATGTCTTGCTGCACCACCCATCAGAAGAAGGCACATGGGATCCAATAAAACATTATTTTTGGAGGCAATAATTTGTCATATTAGGACTAGTTGAAATTTGCCTTTTTTATGAAAAATAAATAATAAGTTTATCATGTATTCATATAAGATGTACTTTACTTTTACTCTACGTGTGCCTTTATTACTGTTCTGCTTTTAACTGCAATCACTCCATTACAAAATAATTTATCGGCGAAAATAAATGACCTCATTAATATTCTATGGGGCATCATACGAAAGTGTACTACTTTTGCCATCACAAAATCTGGCTGCCGTAAACATTGTTGAATGATATGGTGATGATTGATGATGATGATGAATGATATGGTGATATGATATGGAATGATATGATATGGTGATGAATGATGATTGTGGACATTATGGATTTTGTTTTGTTTTGTTACAAAAAAATGCATGCAGCATCACCTCACCATCACCACACATCCACCACAGCACAACCAAAACAACGCTACATGCCTGCTGACTCCACTTCTTCTGAAAACAAACCACCTCTCAGCTGAGATATGATTTTGGATGTTGTTGCTTACTTTCTTGTTGAATATTCGAAGTCACGATGGAGGAGGAATATTTTGCAAATTATGAAAAGTCGGGAAGTTGTCTAATTTGTAACGACGACTTCGAGGAGAAGCCCTTGCCTACATCTCTGTTATCAGCAGAAAGGGATCGACAAATTGTCGCCAGTGACAATGACAGAACTGTCAACAATGAAGAATTACTCGTCGATCGCTGGAAAACTGCATTTCAGTTGTTCTCCAGATTGCTCAATTCAACAACAGAGGAAGCAGGAGCCGGATATGTGTGGGATACAAACAGGTTTCATCTTGTGCTCGAGAAATTGTTCGAGAAGACGAGGACTCAAGGGATATTCCAATCGCCGTGCTGTTCTATTTGCTCTTCTGTCCTCTTTGAAATCGTCAAGTTGCAAGAGGCGATTGACGAAAATTTGGTAATTAATAAAATTATAACACCGTTGACGGTGAAGTATTAAAATTCGAATTGATTTATCCCTTGCTTGTGTATTTACGATTTGAATAACTTTCAATCTTATTTTTCTTGTTTTTTATAGAAATTGCAAGAAGAGCGTGTTAAGCAGCTGAAACAAAAGCTGGCTGCGACATCTGTTCGTGGTCAAAATCAAGATGACAACCTGTTTGGCGAGAGCAACATGGACATGCACATGGAGCCCGAATGGGACAACATTTCAATTTCAGGTCTAACTTAACTCAAGTTTGGTTACTTTAATTCAATATTAGCCATCTTATCCTTTTTCTTCATCTCTAATTTTGTTTGCCTGCTCAGACTTTAGCGTAGAAACGGTGGTAAAACCGAAGGTCAAGGTCAAGTCTCCAAAAAGGAAGAGAAGGTGCCCACTTGGTAAGCGCCAAGTTGAAGTTGCTCAGGCAACCGATACAATTAAACAAGTGAAACTGGAAATAAAGCCTTGTATGGTACTTTTGGAGCGGTTGAGCGACAGCACGAGCCTCCCGATCCCGACAAATGACATAGTGAAGCCTGCTCCCTCAACATCTCGCGAACGAAGGAGCAAACTCAAAGCACAGGAAATAATCAGGAAGAGTTGTGGCGTATCAATGAAGGATGAGTTTGTTGAAATGCCAGTGAAAACGACCCGAAAATCGTTCAAAAAGAAAAGAAAAGTAGAAGAAAGTGAGGAAGAAGACGAATGGAAGGAACCTGTGGCGGGGGGACCTGAAAATGAAGTCGGCGATCCAACCATGGATCTGGATGAAGATAACGACAACAGGGATGATTATGAAATTGCCGCCAACTCGAAACGGCAGCGACGCAAAGGAAAACAAAATTTAAATGAAAAAAGGAAGACAATTCTTGGAACTCATCTTTCACGGAAACTAGTTGGCCCTCGCCGGGTGGCAAGATCTGATCTATTTTTGCTCATCAACGATAACTTCCTTTTTCACAAGAGTACAGTTATTGAAGTCTACCTCCGCCATAAAATGATTTGCAAAGAGACCAACTGCTCCTTCGAGGCGGAAGGAATTGACTCGTCCGCTTTCGACAAGATTCGGAAACACATCATAAATTGCCATATGACTAAAAAGAACTACTCACGTAAGCTCTTCCAACTTTCTTAAATTGATGAAAGACGGTATTTACATAATGTGTTATAAGGTGATAATACTTTTTATAGATAAAATCCGGTCATGTCCCGTATGCGGAAAGCAATTATCCGGCCACGCTCTGAAGATTCACCTCATAGAACACCACCAAGTCGCCAAGGTTGTCTGTGAGATTTGCTGGAAACCCCTCCAAACCGCGACGCCTCGTGCTCACATGTTCCGACATAAAAACGAAGAGGAAAGAAAGGCTGCCATCGAGGATGGACATGATGGACCCAGGCCCACATCCAAAACAGGAAAGGTCAGAAAAATTCCAGCGAAGATTCGCCGTCGTCTCACCAATCAAACATCTCGAATCCGAATACAACCAAATAACAAGCAACCAAAGGAAGGACTCTGGTTTCGTACTATCAACGATGAGTATCTCATTTACAAGCTGACCTTAGTGAGGTTTACACTTAATCAAAGTTTCCAGTGTGCTGAATTCGACTGCTCCTTCAACGTGAGCGGAACGAGCTTCGACTCCTTCCAGGAAATGAGGAGGCACCTGGCCACCCACGTGGAATCACGGGGGTACTTCGAAAAACTGCGAGAGTGTCCCATGTGCTCAAACTCATATCTCGGCTTCGATTTCAAAACCCATTTCGCCCAGCAGCATCACCTCCGCTTGGTTGTGATATGCGAGATTTGCTGGAAACCTTTGGCGGTTAAGTGTGTGCCATGGAAGCACTCGTGGACCCACAAGAACGACGAGGAGAAGGTTCTAGAAATATCGTTGGGGGACCAAGGTAAACCTTACGAATATGGATGCAAAGTCAAGTCGATGTCAAAGAAGAATACACTTCCCGTTGAAGCTGGGGGCCTGCTCACTCGAATACAACCGAATAACAAGCAACCAAAGGACGGACTATGGTTTCGTACTATCTACGATGAGTATCTCATTTACAAGCTGACCTTAGTGAGGTTTAAACTTTATCAAAGTTTGCAATGTGGTGAATTCGACTGCTCGTTCACCGTGAGCGGGACGAACTTCGACTCCTTTCAGGAAATGAGGAGTCACCTGGCCACCCACGTGGAATCACGGGAGTACTTCGAAAATCTGCGAGAGTGTCCCCTATGCTCAAACTCATATCTCGGCTTCGATTTCAAAACCCACTTCGCCGAGCAGCATCACCTCCGCTTGGTTGTGATATGCGAGATTTGCTGGAAACCTTTGGCTGTTAAGTGTATGCCATGGATGCACTCGTGGACCCACAAGAACGACGAGGAAAAGGCTCTAGAAATATCGTTGGGTGACCAAGGTAAACCTTACGAATATAGATGCAAAGTCAAGTCGATGTCAAGGAAGAAGACACTTCCTGATCAAGCTCGTCTTTCATTACCTGGACCCCGTTTGAGTGGTTTGCATCCGTTGGAGTGCGAATATTGCGGGAAGAAGTTGTCGTCCAGGAACATGCTTCAGAGTCACATAGAGAGGATTCACAGACCAGATTTGATCAAGCATCCATTAATTTGCGATTTTTGTGGGAAGAAATTCCACCCCCAAGACCGTTGGGCTTTTGAGGAGCACATGAGGACTGTTCACCCTCAAACTGACGATACTGCAGTTTTATTGCCCTTTATTTGCGACGATTGTGGTCTTCGGTTTAAAAGAAGACAGTCGCTGTACTTACACAGAACCGCCCATCACACCCACCCGGAGGGAGCTGTGAGACAGCATCAGTGCGAGTTTTGTGAGATGATCTTCCTCCACAAGAAGTGCTTGAAAAGACATCAATTTTGCATGCACAGTGACATCGTGCCTGAGGGGATGGAAGATGATCCAAGGATGCTGAAAGTGGTCAGGATGAGAGAGCGAGCGAAGGACTTCATCGGACCGAGGAGAGCTTATGCTTGTGAAGATTGTGGGAAGGTGTACTTGTCCGTACCGTGCTTGGCGACACATCGGAAGAAGGCACATGGAATCCAATAAATGATGATAAATTATCGTGGAGTCAATGACTTGTTGATATTTGCCATGTATGCAACTAATCTATAAATTCTATGTCTGTCTTGTATGTGGAGAAAGAGAGGAACGCAAATTTGTGAAGAAATGAACTTCGTTGATTCGTTCTATTATTTTTTACAAACATGTGCACAGCACAATTATTTAATGAATAAAATTGAAAATAATATTTTGTACAAAATTATTAAAAATACTTTAAAGACAATGTAAATAAAGCTTTAAATAAAATGCTTCTTGTTGCATTGATTTTGATTGTGTCCGAAATGTGCTTTGGTGTAGATTACTTAGGCTAGTAGTGAGATTACTCAAATAAATGTGGTCAAAATAGTGCCAGGATATTATACTTGTGGATGCGAGTTCTCCTTACTTAGGACTCGTTAGTGTGAAGGATGGTGGATTGGGCATGTGTCACAAGTACATGGTGGAAGGTCATGAGTTTTAAATGAGGCCAATCTTTCTTTGAGTGCTTCCACTGCTGCGGCACTTAACTGCAAACAAAAATAAGAATTGATATTAAATAGAAAGCGCGTCGAATATTTCATAAACAGTTTCCGAGCATTATCATATCTATTAATCATACCCCAGGGGGAACACAGATGTTCAGAGACGAAAGATAGGGCAGTTTCAAAAGTCCATTATGAACTGAGCTGTCAGTGATCTTCACCATATGCTCTAGGGTGAGAAGACGCAAATCTGGAAAGAGGAAATAAATCAATTTTAGAAATGGAAAAATTGAATTTTAAGAAAATAAACGAGAGATTATTATCAAATCACGAACTTTGCAAATCAACAATGGCTGGAAGACGGTCCTCGGATCCAGGCACGATTCCCGTCACCCCAACATCGTCGACTCTTGACAAAGCGGGAGGTGGTTCCCGATTTTGAATTTCTCTCCCAGAGACAATCTCCAGCTTCCTCAGCTCCTTCCAATTGGAACAAATCACTCTCAACGCCGAGTTCCCCAGTTGCCCACTGAAGTGGACAACGTTCGGCATAATTTTCACAAAGGACTTCATCACTTCTTCCGGGAGACAAAAGCTCACCATGGAGTACACCACGAAGCGAAATTCTTGAAGATGAGTCATCCTCAAATTCCCCAATCTGCCATTCCAGTCCGTCTCCTCAAGCATGCTTTCACTGAGAAACTGATCCACCTCAAGACTCTTCAGGTTTGGGAGTTGTTCCAGAAAGTGGAAGTTCTTTGTGATGATTCCTGACAACGCCAACTTCGTGAGGGAAGGGAAAGGATCTGCCTGGTAGGGGAAGTTGTCGTATGCTCGTATTGGGTGATGTGCTTGTTGCAACCTCATTATCGCGCTGTCTCGAACATTCACCAAAGTGAGTTCCTTCAGAGTGGAGCCGTGACGACGCAACGCTGCGGGAAGCACAGTGAAGTCGACTGAGTCGCAGCGCCCAACGTCTAAATCCAGCATTTTCAAGTTAAACACGGGTAATTCGAGGAGCTGCCTCGTTTCTTCACTTTCCTCACTTTGGATAAAAACCATATTACAAAAGTTAGATTCGAAATATTAGATTCTTGCAGTACGGCTTCTAGATTTCCTATTATTCATGAAGTCAATAACAAAAAAATTTGATTAACTTACAAAGCGCAGCTCCTCAAATGCGTAATGGGTCCGACGGTTCGATGACGGTTCCTACTCAATTGTTCAAGACTTTGAATGAAGGTAGTGGGACTAACTGCCACGGCTAAATCCAGTTTCTTCAACAAAAAAATGTGAAAAATTAAAATTTATTTAAGAAATAACAAATTTTATTAAGGTTGTTCAGGTTGAAAGTTTTCCATATTTACCTGAATGTTCGGAAAGTGAGCGAACAAGACATTCCAGGAGAATGGAAATGAGATTGTCTTCAACCTAAAAGATGTAAGGTTAAGTTGTGGTTCAATATTGAGGTCAGCCATGTCCGCTTCGTCGTCCCCCACCCGCTCAGCTAGAGGATATCTATTGAAATTTCCAAACAGGCTGCTCAGCGTCAACTCCTGCAAGTTGGGGGTCTTCTCGAAAATGGCTCTCTTGAAGCTCGTCAAACTCCGGATGTGCACCTCATGCATCTCGAGCTTGTGGATCCAGCTTCCATACCGATCCCAGAAGCGTTCCATGTTCCTCGTCATCCCTTCAAATTGCCTCAGATTCTCGCTCATGTTGTACATGTCGGCGATCGCCTCATCGTAGTCGGCGAAGAGGAGCCTGTTCAGGTTGAAGGAACGAAAAGGCTTTGCTCGCCCGACATCCAGCTTGTTTCCAAGGGTCGCCCACTGGAGCCTGTTCGCCTTGTCCTCATCACTCCAGCAGTGCTCGTCGTGAGTCATTTGATAAATTCTCACTGTCCTCTCCTTCCGGGCACGGGAGAGGATGAGGGAATCCCATTCCTTGCAGACGAGGCGAAAATTACGCAACTCAGATAAGTCGCACAAATCGAATAATCGTCGCAGCACCTTCAAACATGAAAAAAATTGAATAAATTATTATGACATAATAGTTACCTCAACTCAATAATTATAATCTGTAATCATTTGTTGGGTTAATTATAATTACAACAATCAAAAGACTACTTACAACAGGATGCCGAAATGGAATTGGATTTCTGCCCCTCGGTAACGGGTTAGGACCCGACGCACTCCCTTCTCCGTTACTGTCCCCCGCCATTTCTTTAAATTGCCTTCGAATTTTCAAAATTTTCCTGGACACTGTCAACTGTTATTATTTATTTATTTATTGAAATTGCAAATTATTTGGAATTAACGTTCAAAAAACTCGAGTGAAGACGAAAGAGCAGTGAACTCGACACGACCAGGGGCAACGGGTATGTTTGAAAGAATGAGAGTAGCTGATTGCTGTGCCTCTGCATTTTGTTGCTGGTTTTGGTATCGTTGTTTTCGCAATTCGCAGAGAGAGAGAGAGAGAGATCGAGAGATCGAGTCCAGCAACTCGAGTGGGGGTCGAGTTGGTGTTTATTTACTCGAGTGAACTAGGGGACAGATGTTGCCGACAATTTTCCCGCGCTCAACCCTTCTCTTGGTTGTCTTTGTTCACTTTTTTGGAGTGGAAGTGAAGGAAGCGACTGGGGCATTGGGAGACACATCCTATACCAATATTCGGTATGCTGTGGTGTGTGGCTGCTTGCATGCCTCATTGCAAGATGCAAGTTATGTCCACTCATCTGTCAGTCATCTTACATCTCTCAAAACAACCTGTCTGAGACAATTGCAAATATTGACAAAAATGCAAAATTGGCAGATTTTTTAGAAGTAATGCAAACTCTGAGAATTTTAATTTAAAACATTTCAGTGAACGTATCGCAAAAGTGACAATGAATCAAATCAAACTGGAATAATGTGACAGACAGGAACGAGCTTTATTTAATTTCTATTCTGGATTTAGCTAGTTTGGCTGTCTTAAATATCTTATTTTTACTCCTTTTATGGTACTTCTTTTGAACTTAATTATCAGCCGAAAATATCGTAGAGACAGGTGAGCCCAAGCATGTATCAATCTCAAGAAACGTCGGACGTCCTCCGGGGAAACTGTTTCCTTGACGAAAGCAGCGAGAGAAAAGCTCAATGCAACAGCGAAAAGGATAAGGAGGGCTGCAACCGAATCCATTTGAATCACACCTGGACCTCCAATCTCTTCCCTGTTCGCATCCCGATTAGTGACTTTCCAAACCCAAATGTCCATGTCCCTCCAAAATTCTACGAAGCCTGCCGTCCTCAACCTCTCTTCAGACCGAAATAGCCAATGACGATTGTGAGACTGGACGGAGAAATAAGTGGACGTTTGAAACATCTTTTGTGGAATAACATGACACTTTCGATCAATCCCGAAGCAAATGTCAATCGACTCAACCCTACTTTCGAATTTATGATCATGTTCTGAGTTCCATTTCACCAACTCACTCACAGAGTCATACACAAGAGGACCGACCGCCTTGTTCAAGTATTTATTCTTGTTTTCCTCGCCAGGTTCGTATTGAATAATAATGCTAGTATTCAATTTATGCAGGATTTTTGTCGAATTGAAATCATGTTTGAGCGAATGCCAGGCGCGAAACCCAGGATACGTCCATAAAATCTTGTAGCCGCTTGCTATAAACTCGCCCAAATCTTGGAGTCCTTTCGCAGGAGTTTCGACCGTGATGAGACTCGTTATAGCTCGGTGGAGTACACAGTGAACGTGAATAGAAGCATGAATTCCCAAAACAATTCGAAGCTGAAAATGTTACGCCAAACTTGGTGCTCCCTGTCCAATACGATTTTTGACAGTCGCGACTTGCTTTTCCGAAGGAGGAAAGTTGTGAGAAATACGACGGCGGTTGTTGCGATCCACACATTTTCTGGAAATGGACTTATCCATAGGCAGAAACAATTGATGGTAAAATAACCGCTGAATTTCTTCTTCAACTTGATGGTCGGTGTGCAATAAACCAGCTTGTGATCAATCCACTGATCAAACTTGACTTTGACTACTTTCTTCTTCTTCCAATTTCGCAGTGGCACGTTTCCGCCAAACATTTGAAATCCGAATGATTTCAAAAGCGCTGTGGAGACTTGCGTTGGACGCACAAATTTCAAGGTTAGATTGTGCTTCTGAGCAATGTATAGGATCCTCACTGCCGAGTTGTAAAGTGGCGGACATTTTTTCCACAGTTTTCGTCCATGTTTTAAGCAAGCCTTTGCAAGCACTTTCTCACTTTTGTGTAATTTAACGAGGGCAAGCATACGTCTCCTGTTCCCATTTGCGAAATGTTTCCCTTCAAAAGGTGTATTTGGGAGAGGAGGAGACCACTTGAGGCTACGGGTTTCCATTGGAACTCGCAGTAGCCCCAGCACATCACAGCAAACATGGAAGTAGTATTTTGGGAGAGATGAAGTAGAATTTTCAAGGCGGGTAGGTTGTTTGTTTCGTTGTGTGAATTGAGAGATGGTTCACGTCTAAAATCGGAGGGTTTCATCGAACTTCCCAGAAGGAAGACGAACATGGTGTTCATGTGCTGAGCAAATAAGAAGAAAGTTTGGTGCACTTTTACAGGTTTCATCTGAAACGGAGTAATTATCACATGGCCAGGTTCCATGAATTTGGTAACCGGCCTCTGTTCCTCGGCAGAGTACATTCTGCCAAGGCCTACCCTTGGGAAATGCATTTTCATCAAGGAACCAAGCTCAACTTGTTCTGACAGTGTGTCAACACCGTGGAAATGGAAAACTAGATTGTTTTCCATACGTGAAGGGTTGAATGAATGGAGCAAGTCAGGTTTTGGACTAATGGGACTTACGTATGCCACAGTACAATCGTTAGACAAGTAACTTCTTGATAGATTTTGAATTTAAATAGGCTTACGTCCTACTTTTATATGTTTTTCTGTTGGCTTTACTAAGCTGCTCATTTTATTTTCTATGGACCGTGTAGAGTATATGCCAGTAAGACAAATTCCGCCTAAAAAATTAGATGTAATATGGTGGCGCACTAAAGTGCAAACAAATATATACCCATTTCCAATTTAATCAATACTATAATTTCCTGCCATGAGTTGCTACTTCCTGCGAAGAAAGTTTGAGGGTCAAATGGATTCATTAGTCAATTTACATCTCACCAAATTGCATTCTACAATAACTTATACGGTTATACGCACTGCCAAAGATGAAAGTCACTCGAACATGTTTAAGTATCTATAAGTCTAAATTTATTATTGTTTATGTCAAGCTAAGTAATATATATTTCATACTTAAATTTAATTATTATATTTGAATACATTCTTATACACATCATATGATGTTATTTATTTCTAGTTTTTAGAAATAAATGTATTTTTCTACAATTGCAATTTAAGCGATCATATAATAATGCCAACAAGCCAACATCTAACATGATAATCCAAAGGATGAGCTAAATTCTTAAGTCGTGCAAGCTTTCAAGGTAGGTTAACTGTCGTGGTGATTGTAAGGTGGGGGACGTTTAGTGTATACAAATGGTAGTTCGATCAAAGATTTTTGACCAATTTCCCCACAATTTTACGTAGCAAACTTTACGACATTTGAGATTATTTTAAAACGCGGAAATCCGCCTTCTGAAAACTCTTTGATGAGTACGAGTGTGCTTGCGAAGCACATTGCGAACCAAAACAGGAATACTGTTAATAATTTTGACAAATCAACAGCATCATCTATGGACATCCGTCGCAAGTGGTTTTCCCCACTGAAATCTAATTTGAAAACCAACCCAACTACATATTGCCACAGCTGCGTGGTATATCTGGTAGGCAGCATAAATGCTAGCTTCTCGGCTTGCGGGTTCAGAAAAACATGAAAATCCAAGTCCCAACGACTGAAATGTGCGCGCCGCTTAATAAAGCTGTCATTTAGTCTATCACCAATGCCCGCAAGTTCAAAGTCGGTTTTGTACATTACGTGCGGCGAATTACCCATCCAATTCGGATACGCAAAGAATTTGAATCCGTTGTCAACGACTGCCTTTAAACTAGGCAAAGTCTTTGGTGGCACGTTTACAACCATGACGCTGAGTAACGAGTTCTCGTACAAGATTGTGATGTAGAGGAACACGCAGATCAGCAAAACGTAATATGGTCTCCTGCCCATAAAGTACGGATCCGGGATGGACTGCCTCGTTATTGAAATCATGACGAGGAGAAGTCGCCAGCTGAGTTGGTCACGTGGGAGTATCCACAAGATGACACTTAGGAGCACTCCCAAACTCAGCCACACCTCCAACGGGAAAGGTTCAGTCCAGAAAGCGAAGTGCCGTTTTGAGGATGAGTGCCGTTTTGAGCAGTAGATGATTTTGTCACTGTTTCCATGTGCGAAGAGTAGGTTGCTCACGTTCTTAAATGTATACTTGGCGTGCATCTCGTAAATGATGGACGATTGTAGAAATTGACCAACTAAAGAATGTTGGAGAAGCGAACGCTCCGCGTCTTTCCTCCCGTCGAGTATGTTGAGGGACACGTTGTGAATCGACGCAAGAGTGACAGCGGACATTATGTACATGTCGCACATATATGACTCATTTGTGAATATGAGAAAGGAACATGCGTCACGAGAGTTATTGTACTTACTAAGAAATTTTTTTCTATAAGAAAAAATAATTGAGGCTTGAATTGATTTGCCAAATCCGAAATAGAAATGACGCTTGTGAAATTCTAATGGATTTGTGAGCAAAGCAGAGAGAAAGATCGAGTCCACAGAGAACTCAGGATCAGGACAATAACCACCACACAACAGGGAAGCAGTTATATTTCCACTCTCGGGGCTTGAAATGTTATGGCGTGGATACTTGGGGAAGAGAACAGCCTTCAATGCGGGGAAATTGAGGTATTCTTGAGAAATTGGTAATTCGTGTTTGCTTCGGTACTGAGCTGCGATTAGCAGGACGACAGTTTCAGGATAGAATGCATACTCAATGAAAGTTTTCATTGTGTTTAAAGTGTGAGTTTTTCTTAAAAATGTCAGTGGTCCAAATATGACTTGTGAGGGTTGAGTGAAACGGAAATTATAAAAGCGTGGGATTGGGATAATGTGGTCACTAGAAAAATGCATGAGCCTCAAGGAATTGGAGTCGAAATTGGACTCGGTTTCAAAAATGATGCAAGGGTCAATTGAGTGAAAGGAAATGATGTATTTGTCTGGCTTGGAAATATTGTGAAAAATGTCGAGGAACATGGGCCCTACTTTCCAGGTTGTATTTTTACAAGCACTTTCAACCAAACTTCCTACCACATGGGTGTTGATGAAGCTCAGCCACGACCGGAAAACAATGACTTTCCGGAACATTATGAACGTAGCTTTTGGAGAAATGTAACCAGTGGAAACTATAAATTTGCGACAACGGCAAGCTGAATCCGGGGATTTTAAATGCTACTTGAAATTGAATTTGATAATTTTTGCTTTGCGAGGAGAATGTCACAGACGACATAAATTTTGTACGAGTCCACAACACATTTGAAATTGCAAAACAGACGAGCAGATATATATATAGTGTTCAGGAACTAGGAAACTGGTTTGAATAGAACTACTTTTTCTGGCGTCCTATCGTTAATTCAAGCAATATATCTCAGTACATCGTCGTGTTGAAATAACTGCTTTGGGTCCATCGAACCCTGTGGACGAAGACAACATAAGTGTTTCGCCCTCAATTGGATTGTATGTACAAGTTTTCCCTGACCAATGCCGATAATGTTTTAATATTGGCAAGACTAAGAACCTCTGACTCAAAATAAGTCTTCCTGGATTTGTTGGAGAAATCTGAGAAGTGGCATAAACAACTCGCAAGGATATACGTATTCGACCGTTAAGCTCTACGCCATAAAAATCGTTGAACTATGAGTGTCCGCTGTCGACCTGTTTACGTTCCTGTTCACAACAAATCCACAGTAGCATAGAACACGAAAACAGCACAAACCGGATACTAATATATCGACCGCTTAAACCAATCCTGTCAATGCAAAACACAGAGTAAACGATTTCTCCAGTATTGTCAAAAGTACGCATTTGGCGAGGGAAATCTATTGCTGACGTGGCATTTATTTGTTGCGCCGTAGTATTCATAGCAACGTTCGCAATAATAGATCGGAAGCGTTCGACCAACCTTTGTATACTACCAATCATGCCTACTCTTTAGTTATTTCGCGGCAGGAAATTATTAAGGATTAAATTGGATATTGTTGCGTTACTCGCTGTTCTATGCATTGCTTGTATTGTCTTTGTTTACTACTCTTTAGCACTCTTCTTTTGATCAT
>JAQFZW010002419.1:0-17546 GCA_034687055.1 Heteromurus nitidus | reverse complement strand
ATCCTCTAAGCAAAAGGATCTCGAATAGAAGAGAAAAGGAGTTTCACAACGATTTAAAAAATGGCAAAGCGTGAGCTTTAGCTGTGAGACTCACAACACACACACATCATGTGAAGAGAGTGAGAGAGAGAGAGGATATATGGTGTGTTCGTGGGAGAAGGATTGGAGTAGTGTAGTAGGTTACCTACTTTCTCTCTAGCGGAACTCATTTCAAAATATTCAATAATATGCATATAAAATATGGCATGCGGCATGTATAAGATGTGCTAAAGCTGTATATGCTACAATAACAACCACATTCCAGAAAGAAAGAGGAAAAGTCTGTCATTCCATCCATACAACTTTTTTCTTATCGTTTACCAAAGTGTTTAAAGTACACACACACATACAAGGTTATGGAATTCTGAAGAGAAAGTAAAGGGCGAAAGATTTATATGAGATTTTTCCTGCAGACATGTTATTGTTGCTGGTGTGTGGTGGTATATTCTCACTCTCCTAAAAGCTTGACTACTGATCATAATGGTTTTGTTTGGTGGTATTTTGTGATTGTGATGGTGTGGTGGTGGTGTGCACATAATGAAATCGGCATGCATAAAAACTCTCTCCTGTAGAAAGTTGTTTCCCTTTCTTCTTCACCCGTGTCGTAGACACACAGAGAGAGAATGTTTTTGTGTACATGTTTTTACTATATGCATATCTGTGTGCATGCATGATGGCTCGCAATACACAATAGTTTTTGGATGCAAGCTGCAGAAAAAATGTTTTCTTCTTCCAAGCATTTGGCGGAAGAATAGGCTGAGTGAACATAAAGAAGGGAGCAAGTGAACAAGTAGAAAAGAAAGTTGGAGTGAGCGCAGCCAACCATGGAAAAGAAGATTGATACCTTTTGAAAGGATGGTGGAGGATATGTGGAACATATACGCCACATTTTATCCTATATTCCAGAAGAGAAAGTTATTTTTCAAAAAAATATATAAAATTTTCTTTGAAACTAAGCGTGTCTGTTTTTGTGTCGTGTGTTTGGTGTTGTGTCTCTGTCCCCAAAAAGGAGAGGAGGAGAAGAAGAAGAAAAAGTTTCTCCAGTACTTTATGTTTCACTTGAAATTTCATTGCTCCAGATTATATACTTTTTGTCCTGGTTTCGTCTTCCTCTCCATCTGGGACTTAAAAGTTGAGGAGGGAGGAAGGTGCAATATTAATATTATTGGAGTTGGCATTTTGGCATTCCTTCCATGTTTGTTTTTGTCTTGGAGGGAAAATGTAATTATAAATTAGTGTGCAGCGCACTGTGTGTTATTACCCCAGTCGAAAAGTAGTAACTTTATACTTTTTTCTCTCTCTCTCAAAAACCTCCGAGCTTTGTCACACACAAAATTATATGAGATTGGTTGAAGTCGTGTGTATGCCAAAAACTTCACTTTCCACCTTTATTTTACCAAGCCCCTTGTTTCCCATTTTCAACTCTCTTGTTTCGCCAGTTTCTCCAGTTGTGTGTCGCAATATTCCAAAGAGGAGTACGGAACTGAAGGAGCATAAGACATCCCACCATTTCTCAAATTCAAAAACCCTTGCTTGCTCAACTCTCCGAGAAACGTCAATTCAAACCTTTTCCACTGGAAAGGTCTTTCTCAAGAACGTTATGCTACCGTGTGTAATATAACCGACTTGCATATAACGGGGAACAAGACACTGACTGCGTATCCCAGTTATTACGAATCTGCATGAAAGGCGAAATGAAAGGGAAACATTTCCTCTCTCTCTCTCTCTCTCTCTCTCTCTCTCTCAAAGAAATGCTCAGTGGAGAAAGGAAGGAAACGGAGTAATAATTACAAAGAATAAATATGCTCGCTACAGTTTTTGGATAATAATATGATTGTCATTATTACTTTGGAGTGTTGTCATTGTGTCGTTACAAGTGTGTTATGCCTCACGAACAAGTTTTCAAGTGAGACATTAAAAGAGCAAAAAGGAAAAGGCAAGTGAGTAGGCAGGTATATGTACATTTAAAGCTCCAAAGCATTTGCAAATTTTGTCTACTTGTCGAATGCTTGACTGTCACTAAAACTCAAGCATATATCTTACAATAAGAGTTCTAACTCTCTTATAGCAAAAAAGGTAAGGCATGACATATTCTGCCACTCGAAATGAGAAAAATGAAGGATGATGATGGTAACAAATTACATGATTCAAATATAAAAGCGGTTTGTGAAAAAAGGATTAATTTTCGGTTTTACAACGCGCGAGAGCTTCCCAATTCATACACACACACTTTTCCAATATGATGAGGTATATATAGTTGAGTGGTAACATTGTAACATAATTTGTGAGCCAAGCCACTATAAAAGCTTACTCTCATCTATCCCGTGTGACGTGTGTGTGTTGCTGTTGCGTTTGTTTGGTAAGATTTGATGCGGTGGCTTAACATGTCACATGCGGTGTGCGCTCTCACTGAAAAAGAGCCTGTTTCCCATGCACAGCTTTATTTATGCTTGAGTCGTTAGCGAGCTTGCCAATTGTGTATAAATTTCCCTTTCAAAAGGCATGTGCTCAACCGACATGAATTGTTACGAGAGAGGGTTGAATTTCTCTCGCAAATGTGCTTATAGTGTTTACACTCACCACATACGTTTGATGAACAAAAAATTTGACCCTTGATGTAGCATTTTGTTATCCGGTTTTAAACCACATGCCGTTCTTTTCTACCTTTTCATTAGCCCCCATATGCATTTTGTTACCTATTCATGTGGTTCCACCGAGAGAAAAAAATGTGTGTCATAGTCTCGCAGAGTGCCGCAACCAATGTAATCATGTCTTACCCACGTATGCAAATAGATGAAGAAGAACTTGGAAAAAAGCAGAGCACAATATACTTTAATTTTTTAAGAAATGGAGAAAAAACCTACCTTATATATGCCTACGTACCCAAATTATATTGACATATTCCGTACTGATTACTTTTGCTTTTATGCCATCCGCAACTGACTTTGCTGAAAAAGGAAGGCTGCGAGTTCTCGTTGAGTTTGGTAATGTGAATTCCAACCTGTCATCTCATCTCATTTCCTGGTACAACCAAAACTCATCACTCTAACTTGGACAGAATACTAATAAGCCAAGAGTGGTGGGGGAAGGAAGAGGGAAAAAGGAGGACAGGAGGACAACTAGCAAGTCTGCTTAATAAGAAGACATGAGAAAAAAGAACTCGCTCTTCTCGAGTTACTCCACGACATTTTCTCTGCGGGTGACATAAGGCAGGCATATATACTTACACATTTTTTAGATTGTCTTCCTTCATCTTGCAAGAAAAAAATTTACTATCAGAGTTTAAAAACTACTCGCTTATTTTTGGACAAAGAGAAAATCGTGTCTTGATTGAACAAGTTCTCTTCTTAGTCTTTGCAGAATGGAAAGTTGACTTGTTTCTATTTTATCTACGAAATGACATCCGCATAGTCATCATCACATAATTATCATCTTGCTGTCGTCAGTCACTTGATGGTAGAGATAAAAAGTAAAAATGTCTTGGAGAGATGGAATGAGTCAATTCGTCTAGGTTGAAGCAATTGCTTTTTCTCAAACGAAGACAAATAAAGTTTGAGAAGGTGACTTTTTCACAAAAAGGAGAAAAGAGTTGTCCTACCCAACACTTGAAGAAAAGTTGTTTGAATTGGGTGAATGGATGTTTGTGTATCCAAAATTCACTCTAGAAAATTATTTTTTTTCTCCCAAACATAAATAAAAGTCGTGCCGAGTTAATTCTAAAAAGTGTGAAAACACTAATAACTTGAAACTTGACTTGTGTGAACACAAGAAATTTGACTGGAAATATTGCTCGCTGTGGGAAACATTTTTTTTTTAAAAGAAACGCCACAAGCCACAACTGTGCGGTTTTCTTCCACACCCGTCTTGTCTATTTGTGAAAACTTCAAAAATATAGACAGAACTGGCGAAGAAGATGACAGTAGCAAAAGTTTTTTTGTGGATGAGAAATGAAGTTTTGTGTGTCAAAAGTAAACTCATGTTTGTTGGTTGTTTTTTCCTAAAGTTGTTAAAACTAAGAGACATTTTCAGTGGAAAATATGCTTGTTCGATATAATGTTGTAATTTTTGACAAACTTGCCACGTTTAAAATAACAAACAAGATGTGAAAATGTATGTGTATCCTACTTTTTTAGTCTAAAACATCAAATCAACTATGAACGAATTGAATTGAAGAAACTTTTTTCGACAAAAAATATTATTGTCAGAACAGAGAATTACTTTGGAAGTGAATGTTCGTGGTGGGCAAATGTCTACCCAACCATGAATATTTATATGCGTATCTTCCCGATATGCAAAAATATATGCGCAAAAATGTATAATATGACGATGTGAGGATCTAGGTCAAAAACAACCTTTTTTATTCGCATTCAACTCCACTCACTTCAAGTTATTTTTCAAGGAACGTCTACGAAAAAATGCTTTTTACCAGAAAAAGTAAGCTTTCTATCAAACCTTCTTCCGATAGAGCAGGCGGGGAGGAAAAACGAATCTGTGAACAACAATGTATCAAATATGGCGCATGTGTTCAAGGATGCAGACACACACACATTGATAAATATGTCTTCTTATTCTTCCCAGGAAGAAAAGTCCTTACTTTACCTTATATTTCACCTTCTGCAGAAACCCGAGTCTACAATAAAAAACGCACATTTTTCTCCGACAAGAATTTTTCCAATTGCTTTCTCCCCTTTTGCAAACTTTATCGCACGCGTTAAGCAGCTTATATTTTTTACTATATTAGGGAAGATATATTGGCTTACTGGATCACGATAAAAGGGGAGAAGAAGCATATTTCCACAACTTTACTTTCTTTTGTATATTTATGCATCTACCTTATAGGCTACAGTTATTATTACCCTAGACAATATTTCTTCTTCCAACAATGAGCAACTCTAAATGTGTAAGTGCATCCATTGAAGGTGAAATCGAACAAGGGAAATGACTACTGGAAATATCTCTCAAACTGGCTTGACTATAAGCTTGAGAGAGAAAGACAGATACACTCAAGCTCCGGTCCAATCGTCATATTTCTCCCTAACGAAAATCCTAAAGACAGGAAAAGGCAATATTAACCATTTTTACATCATAAAAAGTTCCATTGAAAGACGAAGACATTCTCCCTTTTCTTCTTACGTCGTATATCCCTTCCGAAATTGCCATGTTCCGGTCTGAAAGACCTTATTTTGAGTGAAATGAGCTGTATCTGACGAGATTGATCCGCGAGCACTAGTCTGCTTCAAGTATGAGAAGAGGAAAAAATCGGACGTGGGTATCCAGTGAACGTAAACTAAATATGAGAAGGAGTGATTGCCTTTTCTTCGGTCACGAAGTTGATGACGATGAGGCTTGTTATTGTTGTTCGCCAGACTGAGAAAGTGAGCCGTTTTTGGTCCATTGTTACTTTGGAAAAAGTCCTACTTTACTCCTCCGGTTCACAATGGACACTCACTCATTTTCCATTCCAGCCTCATCATCATGATGATTCCAGGCAACTTCTTAGAAAATAAATTTATTCGGTTGGTTACTCGTGTAGTAGTAAAAATGACCTATTATTGCCCCCTCGGCCGAAAGAGGAAAAAGGTCAATTGAAGGAAGAAAAATTGAATGGAGAAAAGCACGCATTGTGCTTTGAATCTTTGATTAAGTCATTCATTCCGACGTCCAATTTATTACGATCAAGAAGAACAAGTTTAGAATTGTCAAGTGATATACTCCTTCCGCCTTCCTTCCCAACACAACTCCGATTTAGTCAATTAGTGATCCATGACCCAGGTACATATACCTAAACTATATACGTTTTTACGCAACACTGACATAGTAAACCATTTCATATGCGAGCCAGTAGAAGCAGAAGCACATATCTTTCTATTTAACCCATGCCGTCGTAACTATGTCTATTTTAAGTATGTTTCCGTTTCAACCAGTTTCAACTGTTTATGGAGAATCGATGAAGGAATTGCGTCTTCTCTCGAAGCAAATTTATTTGCACACATCAGATACAACCTCTCGTGCTGCAACTCATACTGATAATGAACGTGGAAAACACTTTGAAGACACCTCATTTCCCTTTATTACGAGATATTTGGAATCAGCACCATCATCATCGTCATCATCAGCATCGTTTATCTATCACATACACAAGTGTATCCACACACACATGAGAGGATGCGGTATGGAGATGGAGAGAGAAAGGAGGAGAGCAAAGGATATTTAATGACTTACAGTCGTAGCATAATGATGTTGTATAATAATGGGCAATATTACTAATAATAACATGTCGCGCAAAAGAGCTTTTAAGCTATTAAGGAAACTCCTTAGCTTAGCGAGCGAACATTTTTTTCTCTCTCCATCTTTCTCTTTCTTCTTGCTGGGAGAAGGAGAACTTCACTAGAACCTTGAGTCTCCACTCTTTTCTCTCTTCTTGGCGAATAGAATAGGAGGCTAAGGCAGACAGACAGGAAGCCGGCTTATCTTAATGTGCGAACTAATCTGGCGAGTCAGTGAAAATCTGCTCCTCGTCTGCTCTCCCACCGTTATTTTTTATGATTATTATTGCTGGTGACGTGTGTGCGTCTGCATAGCATTATTATTAGTAGAAGAATAAAGTATGATGAAGTGCGCACACACTACACACACAAGAGTATTTACTCTCTCGTGGTATTATCGTAAAGGAGTGAAATGAGTATCAGTCTTTGTGAAAGTAGAAAAAGGTTTTAGTTGGAAAACACTTGCGTCGTCTGCAACAGCAATATAACAATGATATGATAATGTGCTATCATGATTTAAAACAAGACAGTTATAACCTGAATTTTGCAAACACACACATACATATATATAGTGTACGCCAACAGTATAAAAAATGTTGCGCCAATAAAATGAGGAAGCGCTCTCTTCTCACATCTCGAGAAAAAAAAATAAAAAAATATTTTAACAAGGGACGGCGAGGAGAGAAGAGAGAAAAAGTAGGTCTCATCTCAATCTCGTCGAACAGAATGAACTTGTGTTTTCTCTGCTGTGTTCTTTCGGAGTTGATGATGAGAGTGGGAAGATCCGCTTGCTTGCTTTCTCTGGAGTCTGGAACCTCTTTCTGGAGTAGATGATAAAGTCACACTATTCATCTTACAATCCTGCCAGCGTATATGCACGTAAACATAGTCATATGCATGCATATATCTAAGATGTAAGAGTAGTAGGAGAAAGAATAAGAAACAGCATCGTCATCCGTTGAAGGGAAATCAGTCCAGCGTAAAATCGAATACATCTCATTTCACAAGGAGAAAATACGCTTTTATTTGTATGCAGTCGGATGATACATGGGTGCGGAGATGTATATGAGCTTGAAGCCAATGTGCTTCTCTCAAATATTCCAAGAATTTTCCTCAATTCACTCTCATGAATGAGTGAGTGCATACATGCATTCACTCCTACCTACTTCATCATATTCCTAAACGTATATCATATAGAGAGACGTAATTTGCAAAATATTTCCTTTGCTCGACAACATGTGTGTGTGTGTGCATTTCGAATCGCGGGAATGTTGCGTAACACGATGAATGTTCTTTCCGCTGGGATGATAAAATGGAATGTATGATGATGATGATGATGATGCGATATCGTGTTGATGATGATCATCTTCCCATCCCATCCTCAAAATTCCTACCCATTCCTATTTCAACTGTGCAAGACGAATAGAAAGATAGTTTTTTTCGTGCTGAATCCTTGCTGATTTATATGCATAGGAGGTCTTATATTGCTCTCATTTACACTTTGTCGTAGGAAAAATGAACTCATCTGTGTAGTTGTAGTTCTATTAAGGCTTTGCAGCACTAGAAAGAGTTTTTGAAGGTTTTATTTCTTTGAAATTTAAGGTGGAAAAGACTATCTCAGGCTACACATGCTCCTTCAACTGGTTCTGAATGTTTTCATTTGCATTAATTATCATTCGAGTATCATTATAGTAGAGGAGTAAATTTTCAGTTGTTCCTCGCCTATATGCATCTTATCGTGGCAAATTATTGTCACTATAGTTGAGAGTGTTTTCCACATATACTTTCATACGACTGCCCCTGCTCCTCCTCAATAATTCTTCAGGAAAGGTCTTAAACTTGACATTGGAATGGAAGTGTAAAATTGTTAGGCTAAATGCTGCCAGAAAGACTCCCAAATGCTCGTGAAAGACCTGAAATTACATGTTGGCTAACATAATCAAGAAAACATAAAGTCACTGAGGCGGTGTTTATTGCCACTCGGAGTACTTCGCCCAGTTGTAACTTTATCGAGGAGTGTATATGTAGGAATTAATAAAACATGGAACTGGCAGTATGATTTCTAGTGTTGCCGACGTTTATGGCTGTTTGACGACCAACTCCAATCACTTGTTTTCAAATGAGTCAGAAGAGTTTACACACGTAACTAAAAATTGCGAAATGAACATCAATAAATTCGTACTTTAAATCTGACGTTCTCTGCCATTCTCTGAATTTTGAAATAGGCAAAATGACATGTTTAAAAATAAGTTTGGGAAATAATAACATGGTTGTTCTCATCTCCTCTTCGCCTGAAAACTCTGTTCATCGCTGGCGTTGATATTCTTTAATAATTAACACGAGAATCGATCGTCGTTCGTGGTCATATTGGAACAAGCCGTAATATAAAATACTACAACACAAGGCTACCTCCTCCACATTGACCTTCTTTATTACGTGTTATTTGATGCAAAATGGATCTTGTTCACAATACCATATATTTTTCCATTTTTGTCTGACGTTCAACAAAATATGGAAATTGCCATAATACCTCGAGACAATCTACCTTTTATGAGTATCACTAACATAAGGAGTGAGCACAGTATGACGAAACAAAGTTCGCAGCTAAAATGTTGAAAGACAGACACTGGAAGTGAGCTTGAAAGAGCGTAGGCGATTAAACCCATAAGCGCATACATAATTACTAGTCCACGTGTGCTTTATGAATGAGACAACTCTCTCCATGGCTCAAGGCTGTCAACTTCCTCTGACATTTTGTCCCACACGTTGGCGTAAACAGAGAGATATAGTAAAAGTAGTACTTGTTACTCTGCATAATGAAAGCTGGGACCAGTGGACTCTCTGTGGCTTATCGTGTCTATTCTCCCGTTAAAAAAAGTAGGAAGTCAGTCAAACTCTCGACTCAATACATCTGTTCCTCTTCTTCCCTGCCAATTCCTGTGAGATGGGAAACAAATATCTCTGAATGTAGCATTATGATCACCGTTACAGTCAAACGTGTATATGCCTCTATATCAGCAGAGATATCTCCTTGAAAAACCAACTCAACCAGAAGGAACTGGAGGAGTGAAAGCACCCTTTCGGAATTGACATGCTGACATGAAATACACAGTCAGAGAAGTAAAGTTGAATTGGAGATGGGAGAAAACTATATGGTCTCTCTTCCTCATGCTGGAAATAATGGTGAGCCCCATCACATCACAATACTTAACTTGGCGATTTTGATGGATCTCATCGCTTTTTAAAATAGGAAAGGCACACAGCCGTCCGACAGGGATCCTTTTTCGCAAGGTTCGCTTCACATGGAAAAAAAGCTAGCATTCATCCTTCTTCAGCTTGAAGCTCACCGACGGGGAGAAAAGCTCTCTCCTCTTTTCTGTCGATCTGTGAGCAAACAGGAAGAATTTAGGCATGGTGAGACTCATTCAGGCATGAATAAAAGTGAAGTTGTACGCACTCTGAATCTGTAAAAAACATCAGTTGCCAGCAATTCCGGCCAACTCATTCTCTCTGGCAGCGTTACACCGGCTGTAAAAAAATTTCGAGCTGGGAAGAGAGAAAGGTTTCGCGCATACAAAGCAGGAAAAAAGTGTATACGATTGCAATTTGCAATTCGCTACAAGTTTCGAATTTGCAATGGAAAAACTAAAGTCAAATAAAGGACAGGAGAACACGTAGCAGAGTACAATAAATTCCTTTATTGCATCGTGATCACGATGACGGGAAATCGAGTTCAAAAAGACGGAACGAGACGACCTTATACCAAATTTACATTGGTTTCCCCTCTTTTCCTCTTCCTCTCTCTCTCCATTCCCTCATCTACTTATTCCAATCGTATAATTAACTAGTATAGCACCACAGGAGTAATATGAATTCATCAAGCGTAAAACTGACTCCGCTTTAACTACTTTTCCCAGCTGGTGTCTCGTTTCCTTCTTTCCTACTAAAAAAATTGATCACTCGAAATTTCGTCAGATATAACTTACTTTTTGATAGGATTGATCAGTATAATTTGCATATCATATAATGCTTTGAATAAAACTTACACTTTTTCTGCGCAGGTAGTCTTTCTTCACTCGCAGCAACTGGGATATGGGATGGGAGTGAAAATGTGATACAGTAAATAGCATGGATGGTGTTTGATGTCTGCTGGGTGTTTCAGTTTTTTTGTTAACCGAGTATCATGCAGACTTCTAACTTGGTATACCAACATAAGCTAAAAATGTGCATATATTTAGTTCCCGGAAAGGACCTGGGGAGTCAACCTGATCAGAGAGATTATTGCAATACCGAGGACCATGTAACCTCTTCTCTTCCTCTGTAGCAAATGAAGAGAAAGCATGTATCGTAGTACGAGGACGAAGATCGCGTGTCTCCCTTGAGACTGTATTCAACTGAGATTTCCCCAGAAAGAAAGTTAAGACCTTGCCTCATGCATATGTATATCGTACGCAAAATAGAGGAAAGCTCGTCAAGTCAAGCCTCTCATTCTCCCTCGTCTGGTGGAACTCTTTGACTCGTCGTCAGACCGGATATTTATTATCAAGTTGATTTCCGACTATGCTCCTTCACCTGACACACTTGATGCCACTTGTTTCGCCTTTTTCTTTTCCCTTGTCCTCGAAAATGTCGTTATCAAACTGAAGAAGTAATCTTGCTACCGTCAACTTCTCCAACTTGGGGAATACAACACCTCTACTAAACCATGTTATGCACGAGTTCATTCAAAGGAGGATGAGAGACATTCAAACAGTCTCATGAATGACACATTCCGTTCTCCGCCCCACAACCATATTCACTTCTGTACTATTTGTGTGAGGATTCAAAGGTCACGGTGATATGTGAGGGGCCTAGCTAGTACAAGTAGCTTAGAATTTTATTGTGAAAGGGAGAGAGCATGATTCAACTTCAGAAGGAAAATGGCGTAAGCAAAAGCACACACACACACATTCACGCACCCGCTACTTGACTGAGTAAAGTAAACTACTATATGAAACCTCGAAGCGCATTTTTTATGGATGCAGACACGCGCCACTCAAATTCCATTATGTAATATATGAACATTGTGTAAGGAGCACGAAGGGATATAAGTTGTCTGCACCGAATAAATATGGCGCATTAAAGTGCAAACAAGAAAGGAAGGGAAATGGAGAAAGTTTGTAGACCAAAGGACCAAGACAAGATCTTCTTGTATGGGATCGTCACTTTCACAAGACAACTAGCTAGGCTCATTCTAAACAAATACTCGACTCGTGTTCGTACTCTCTTGCCCGGTAAAAGAATATACACCAGAGGGAGAAAAGTATGGAAGTTGGAGTGTGAAGCACTTGAGAAAATGGAATAATTTTCGTAAGGGCTATTGATTCTGTCATATACGAACACAATATAATAAAAAAAGAAGAAGAGAATATGTATACTTTCACCGAGAACAAATATCGCGTGCCACCCAAACACTCCTTATACTTGTAGCTCTACGTATCGTTGCATTGTTTTACTTGACGAACGAAAGAGAGACGATCTGATAACGAGCAAGCATATTTTTGAGGAACAACATAAAATGCAATTTCTGTATTCAACAATACTTACCACGACCGTGGCATATTTGACATTTCTGTTTTGTAGGGAATTGGAATGCATGCAGGTATACATGCAACAAAGGGGAATCTCAAAGTGTGCCTTTTATTTTTCCAAAAAGAGCGAAAAGGGTAGTAAATATCAAGTACTACACCGAGTGTCTTCCATAATTTCTAAGCTTTTTGTGCCCAGTTACCTTGAACATGCGAGGTAAAATCGTTGGGCTAAGGTGAAACAAAAAATCTCCTAACGTTTTCAATTTGCATCGTGGGCAAGAACCTCCATGCAAAGGAAGTTTGTCTAGGAAAGTTGGCAGTGCTTCTGTCTTCGAAATGGCTCCCGTGCCAGCTTCGATATGCGGAAGTTTATACATTTTTTCGCAAAAAATCTCTAGTATATTTTGGTAATGTCATGTCGCACGGCTTCAATTATAAAAGTACAGAATACGCCGAAAGCATTATAAGCGTTTTAAAGGGGGAAGTGATGGAAGTGAAAGTGAAGTCGCCTTCTAGCTCACTCTTCCTCCTCACATATAAGAAGAAAGTTAATTTTGTCTGCCAACAGGAAAAAAAACTTTTTCCTATATACTCTTGCTTCAGCTCCCTAGAATTTCTTTCCAATAACTTGAGACTAGTATGAAATACGACACATGCAGCAAGACCTTCTCTTCTCTCAAGCTCCGGTTTCTCTTACGCGACAACGGAAGAAAAAATACTAAAATAAAGTTGTGTTTTTTTCTCTTGGAAAGTACAAATATACGTGCATTACTTCATTCATGCCAGATATGAATACACCATCATATGCCATTTACTCCGTTAAATATACTAACTTAACTAGTGAAACTTCTTGTCGTTTTTTCTCCAAGTTGCACGTGAAGCCGAAAGGCATATTTTTTCCTGAGTACACCGATCAGGTTCTGTTTGAGCGTGACAATTTGCTCTCTTGCTCCTGGATGCTTTTGTATCATTTTTCTATTCTTTCTTGCAAACTTTCACTTGGTTCACCTCACCTATAACCTGATGTGAACAATATATATCTGGAAAAAATCTAGTCTGTTAAACTGACTGACTGAATGAATAGGAATATATGAAAAAGGGAAATAGTAAAGTTCTGCTGATATATTAACTTCTTGCAAAGATGAACAGGAGGATGGATGTACATACACAGTCATACTGTTCACCTTCACTTTCATAATACTTTTTTTCTGTTTGAGACGGTGGTACGAAATGTCCCCCAATTGCCTACAAGACTTACAAAACTAGTATGAATTCTAGAATCCGCATTTTTGTCGTCCTCTCAAACTCCCCCTTCCTTACTTTTTCTTTCAAATCTTCTTCCACTGATTGCTAACGGAGTGTGTGTGGGAGCGAAAGAGTGAGCAAGTTTTCTTTTCCAAAGTTGAACAAATTGCTGTAAATTTGCCAAATGTCAAAAAAACTTGTTTTCTTCGCTCTTCTCCATTCAAAGGAAAATTGAGATCTTTGTAACACATTATCAACTTTTTTTCTCTGGTAATAATGAAAAGGAGACGAAGAGAAAAACTCTATGAAATTTTCATAGAAATGAAACTCAATGTTGAAAAAATGAGTAAGGTACACGTGTCTCCAAAGTTGTAATTCATGAGTTTGATTAAGAGATGACACCAGCAATTTTCCACGGTTTTTCTCTCTCGCATTTTGACTGTTGGGCGCTTGTGTGTGAATTTTCTAGGAAAGGCTAAATAGATTTCGAAGAAAAAAGGGGCAATGTGGAAGGATAAAATATAAAAGAGAAGGACGACTTCATGAGCCAAGAACCACGGGTGGTATAAGCTTTCCAGGGAAATTAAAGTGTATCATTTTGTCTGACAATGGAAAAAGGAACCACTTGTATACCTACCGTCAGCCAAAGAACCTGTGTGCAGAGAGAGAGAGAAAGCGCATCATCAAATAAACAAGTTAATCTATGAGTCCACTGTCACGGGACTTTTTCCCCGGAATCTTGAAATTAAAATCTTTCAACGAAAGCACAGGCAGTCACAAATACACACACACGCCCCTTGTTCAAGTTCAAAGACTCTGGGAAACTGTCGTCTTGTCGTAAATGACTTTCGCCGAAGAAAACGGAACAATTTGGGGTGTAAAAAGAGCAAAAAAAAGTGTTATTAGAGGCGACAAAGCATGTTACAAGCTTTACGAAGTATCTGCTCAACATTTTTTCTTCCTTTCTCTCTTTCTCACTTTCAATTAAGTAGGTAACGCACTTTGTCGCATTTAGTTCCCTCAAGGAAAGTGCACAACAATTTGGAGAAGTTGAGAGCTCACACACGTACACACACATGTCGACTTTTTTCTCTCTCGCTAGATCATATCATCACTTGTGGGATTTCTCTCTGATGAAGAGAATGCCAAGAAATTGAATTAAATATTCAATGCGAATACGCTCCTTGTTTGCTTTCTCTCCTTGCTCGTCTTATTTACTGCTCTGAGTCAGCCTGCAAGACACGGAAACCTTGGAACAATGGAAATAATACACTTAAAGCTGCTGGTGAATTGAACAGGATAGCGAAATCTACACCTTGTGTAGGTACATTGTAGGCCATCGTTTTTGTCAGGAATACAACTTTGAGTATAAGGTATCTCGTATTTGTATAGCACATGTGTGGCCATAAAGTACCACACGAAGCCAAGACAAGAGACTCCTTTAATACCCTGGTAATCCGAGAGACCAACATATTATTCCAACCAAAAAGCATCACCACTGCCAAGCCACGCCAAGCCATACCAACACCACGCCAGATCAAAGAAGACCAGCAAACACCAGACTAACAGTTGGAGTGGTGCGTGGAGAGAAAGAAAGAAAAAAAAACAGGAAAATGGAATGAAATTTCTGTGAACAAAAGGCAGATAAAATGTGAAGGGAAACAAGAGCAGCAGTGGCTTTCTTCGTTAAAAGCAGACGTTCCCTTCGTTATTCCACATGTGAACCTGTGTGCACTTGTGCCTTATCCTTGAAGAACACACACACATACTCTAACTACTCCAAATGTCATCTAGACTGGGACGATATTGTACAATGATGAGAGGGGAAGGAGACGAAGGTTGTCATACACTCTCTTCGCCTCTTTCTTTGCCTTGAGCAAACTGAACAACGCACAAGCAAGCGTGAGAGGAACTCTCCTCTGAGCTGAACCGAACCAAAGGCGACAAGCTCAAGTTGAGTGAATCATTGAGCCGCGAGGAGGAGAAGAGAAAAAAATGTACGACAAAGCTTCAACGAACCATCATATATAGTCATCCCGAATTACATCACTAGCCATATTTTCTTAAACAATTTCTTAATACACTTGAGTGGAGGAACACCAACAAGGAAAAATATTCCGTTTCTTTCTGCAAACATAATATATCTCCATCGTCATCAATGTTCCAATGTTGGAGAGTTTTTATGGGGTACATGCGGGAAGACACTGTTACACTCGAAATTCAACGAACCAAACAAGTGTCGCTCCGTCACCGTCATCCATTTTTGCTCTTCTCTTTTAGCAATGATGCCGCTCCACACACACGCGTCGATCTCATGCTCCTCTTTTGGTAAATAACACAGAAGAAAAGTTTACACACATTTTCATGCTAACTTTCTGGATGGTCGGCCAGAAAATGTGTGTTGTGTCTGTGTCACAGTAATATACATAGAGAGAGAGAGAGTGGTAGCAAGACAAGCTTCATTTCATACAGGAAAATGATGAATGATGAGTCAACAGGACGTAAATAGAGCAACAAGACGAGACTGAGGGGAAAGAGGATGAGCAGCGCTCAGAATGGAGATAGACATGAGTCGACGCTGCTTGTTGTGTGTGTGCCTGGCTTTCACATTGTTTGCTCATATTTTCTGAGTAAACGAAGCAAACAAAAATGAGGAAAGTAACAGTTGCACTGTATTACTAATAATATACGAGATAGTTCATGTATGTACCTATTCATATTAATATACATGGAAAAATGCAGAGACATGTTAGGGCTATCGCTATATATAGTTCCCGTTTGTCAGCGTCATAATAAACGTGCGCCCACGATCGGCATGGGTTTTTCGACAGAAAAAAGAAAGAGAGCTGGAGAGGATTAATCAAACAATAGAGTTGATGGGACGCAGGAGCCACTAACATACATTACATCATTGAGCAATATATCATAGGGAGAGAAGGAGGAGGATGCGACACGGAAAGCTAAATGAATTATTACATTTTTATAGAATGTGCCAGTCACATGACGGCTAATGCAACTGAATACTTTGTTATTGTAGGTTATTGTGTTGCGTGATACACTTTTATGAATTTATACAAAGCTTTTGTAAAATGGGTGAAATGTTGGAATATACAGAAATCATATCTGTTTCCGGCCTGTCAGTCGAAAGCTCAACAAGCAAAATCCTGGAAGAGCACAAGGGAGCCAAAGAGAATGTTCGTTCAGTCGGGAGATCAGGTTCAAAGCTTTGTACAGATAATAACATCAAAACAAGATTTATGACTGCATAAACTAAAAACTGGAAGCGGATTTGGAAGAAGGAAATTGAACAGGATGCAAGTATATGCTTACACCCTTACCCTTTGTGTTTCACCTGAGTTTTACCAATCAAGTAATGAACATTTTTCGACGAACGAAAACGAATTCGAACCTGTGGCCTACAGCGACTATGGAGAAACCCTGAATTCGAAGAATTGCATTTTTTATACCACGACGGTTATTAGATTAGGGTTTTGATGATATCTGCTTCGGTCATTGACACAACATGCGTTCGAAAGTCCTCGACAAATCCCTAAGAATAAATACTTGAGAAAATAATTCATCGCTGCACAATAACAAGACGTCACTCCGTACCCACACTCACTATGTAACCAAGTTTAACGGAAACGGGTAAGATAAGATGTGAACCGATAGTATAAATAAAAGGAATGTCAGATATGAATTGATAGCATTGCATTTGATAACGACCCCATTAGTGTAACGAGGGTTGGTTATTGTATGTGCACAAAATTCGGACATCCTTTAAACGTGCTTTACTTTCTTGAGTGATTTGTGAATAAATATTTTTGAATAGTCAGAAAATCAGTTCAGTTTCCAGATCAAAATTATGCTAGTTTGCTAACATCTTAATATCGACATGTTTTTCCTTTGACATCAACACAAATGAAAATATAACAAAAGCTTTAGCGTTTCACGGCGATACCATGTAAGAACATGTAAAACACCGGAATGTTTCTTTTTTTAAACGCGAAACTCTAAAACGTGAACAAAACCGAATAAATAGTAGCCAAGTAGGCTGACATCGACAAAAGGGCAGAGGCAGGTTAGCTTGCCGAGAAAGGAAGAGAACTGATGATGCTCTCTGTCACGATAAGCCAGCATGGGGTAAACAGAGGGGGAAAAGTGAAGCGTTTATCTTGGACGTGGATCTCCTCCTCTTTGTTGTATTACCATATTACTTGTTTGTTTGTGTCCGTAGATGTGCATGTTATGTATCTACCTATGCCCGGTTTCGTTTCTCCTCGCCTGTCTAGATGTAAACAAGCTAAAGGAAAGTTGTACAGTCCATCCAAGTCTTTCACTATCACAACCACACACACACACACACGTGATGATGATGATGCCTTTGCCTTGCCTTGTGTCTAAAACACATATCCCAAGAGTTGAG
>JAQFZW010002418.1:0-17548 GCA_034687055.1 Heteromurus nitidus | reverse complement strand
GTACATGTACTACTTGTGTAGTAGAGGGTCTGAAAAGTAGTACTGTACTGCCGAAAGTAGTACGGATCGCCACCTAAGCTAACATAGAATATTTATCCATGTCACTTTCCTCCAAGTGCGTCGCAGTGGATCCTCAGGATTATAGGGGATGTATTGTGTTAAACACATTGTCAAATGATACTGCCACAATGCCGTTATATAACGTCCTAATATCATATATTATATCCCAATTATGAAACTAGTGAGCTGTTTGGACAGGGATATAAAAAAGTATGAAATGTGTAGCTAGTCATAATTAGCTCGTTATAAAATGAACCCAAAACGGCCTGTTTAGTTTTGGTTGGTGTAATGTATTCGAGTGAAATCGATATATTTACAATAATATTACTACATAACCATGTTTGTTTGCATTATGTTTTCCCAGTGCTATCAACCCAATCCTGTACAACGCCATGTCAGTGAAATTTCGCCGTGCTTTCGGACGGACTCTGAGTTGTGGTAAGAACCGGGACTCCTATGGTCGTTGGCCGTACTGCCGTTCTCAGCCGACTTATACAACAGTGAGTACTGCCCTACCTTCCACGTCTACGTTAACATTGGTGACCCCTCCTCTGAGAACACCAAGGGCATCCCGATACGCCAATGCCCAAACAATTATTACCAGCACTCCGCATAAATCAACTGTTACGTCGTTTGAGGTCATTGTCGACGCTGCCGATAGTATTCGTTCATGTCCAGAGGAAATAACGCAGCTGTAAAAAATAGAATGCCTCTTTGCCAAAAAGTAAACTCAATTCGCACTACAAAGATAAGTTCTTACTAAGATATATCCGATGATTCTCCTTTAAAAAATTTATCGAAGACTTAAGAGCATTCGATTTTTGCTCGAAAGAGGAAAAATATATGAACTTTTTTTATTTGCCAGAACGAAACTCATAATCACATGACACGGTAACAGTACTTTCTGAAATTTATATTTGAGATAAGATACTCACATTTACTAATTGCATAAATGACAAAAAAAGTAATTGTCGAAAAAGGTTTCCACCGTCATGAGAGACCTTTATTACAAAATATATACCTTCTTACAGAAAATATAGAATCACACACATTCCCAAAGAGAAAGTAAATTATGTGTATGTTTGATCGAAGTGGTTTTATAGCAGTGCTATGTGACCTTGTGTGTAATAGCTTGCTTTTGGTCTGCCCTAAAACAAAGATCTTTTTTTTTTAAAAAAAATACCTCAGCCCATTCATGTAACAATGCACGACGTGTGTGCAGACCATGATTTTCTCCTTTAGTAAACCAAAAATAAAACTCCTCCACTCCACGACACTAATGTTTGATGGAAGCGAACTGTTGTAGAAGTCAGAGAGTCAGAGACCACTCGGCCAAACGGATACAAATTTTGTCCAGAATTTTTTACTAGTTTATGCACGAGAGCTTGTGGTATGTGCATGTGGACCAGATATTATATGGTGTTGAGGAATGAACAATTTGAAACAAGAAACTTTAATGAATGCATATATTTTCCAAATGAACTTGTACACTAGAAGCACGAATGCATGACTGAAATTGATTAGTACGGATGTGTTTTTGCATGAATAAAGTTTTTATGCATGCTAAATAGGCATGTCTCGTTACGTGATTTCTATTATTGAATAAGATTGCATACGCATGAATAATGCATGCAACATGAAAACAATTAGCAATTAAGAAGTTTCCGTGAGATGCAAATTATGAAACCACGATTTACTACCAGTGGAATATATGTATATTCTGACTGAAATTGGTCGTTTTTGTATCAGTAGTGCGTAGTAATGCAATGTAATGTACGTCTCAAAAAATCAGAAATCGAATTAGGCAATTGAACATTTGATGCCACATAACAAGAGAAAGCACAAATTACTTTTACTTTTGTACAATCATGGTTTAAGTCAGAATAACATTACAATTCAACCAGAGTTGACACCATACTATAGGTTCTCTTTGCCACCACGTATACTTATAGACATGTTAACATATATACATAACACAACTTACGTACATGTGTATATTAATGTATTTAAACGAATGTTTATTCGCTTAACATGAAATGAGCACATGACCATCCTCGACAAAACCTCCCACTCCTTCCTCATGTGCTAACACATTATATACATACAGCCCAAAGCGATTCACATTTTGACGAGATTTTGTATACTGGCAGAGCTGTAAGCTTATAAGTCGTCCACGCTGTCTACACTTTTTTATGTGTGTGGCTCACACGCGTATAATATGATATGTACCTGTGAAGTGAAAGTGGTGAAAGTTATATTGCATGCATTTGTTTCGTGACCTACACAATTCGATAGTTGATATACAATAGTTTAGCTCTTTGCTTTTAGGACTCCTACAATGCAATGCACAACGCAAAATGCTAGAGCGTATATTTTATATGCATATAGCGCGCACATATATGTATATTATGTACAGAGATATCGAATGATTATATTAAGTACGGGTATTTATGAAATAGCGTACAATTCTATATAAATGTTCAAAGCGATTGCTTTGTTTTTATAAATGAAAATTAAGTTGTGCGCAAGAGTATATATTATCTAGCTGACCATGTGCAGTACTTAACTAGGTAAGTACGATATAGTCATTTGGATTAGCATGTTTCGTAAACTTTCTCAAATATAATAATTATGAACTGGACTCACAGCAACATTGTTTCCAATGATGAACAGAATGTAATATAATTTTTATGATGTTTGGATGTTCAATAAATCATTTTTGTGGAATTATAGGTTGTTCAGTTGTTCCTCGCAATTAACAAGCAATAATTGTGTATTTAGTGTGCTACCCATCTTCACCTTAACATTATGGCTTTTAAGTTAATTAATTTTTGGGCTTTTCATGCTTTCTCTTTCATATGTATGCAAGATGAAAACTATTTGAAATATTTATGATATTGTTTTAGCCACTGGGATACACAAGTCGAGTTTTGATTGTAAAAAGCACGACTAATTAATACAATAGGCTTAAGTCCTCCAGGCGTTCTGAGTACAAGAAAAACGATACAGGGTAAAAAGTGAACTTATTTTATCTCACGACAGAAACAAATTGGTTCCAGATGCATCATATACTATGTTTCTGAACAAAGAAGAATATGCTGTTAGTAAGATTGAAATTGATTAAGGATATATACGAATTCTTTCAGAAAGTTCTTTCTTCTTCCCACTATACGACTGAGAGTGCATCGTCGAAATTGCTTTTTTTGTGATACATCATAATACGCATAATAATGATTCTTACTCCTACGACTCCTACCTATCGTACACATTTTTGTGGTTAGCTTGTTCAGAATAGAGATTGCACAAGTAATTCACCTATTTACGGATTAGATTTTCAGCCTTACTAAAGGAACATTGCAGTTTCGTTGTACGACGTACCCACATTCGTGCGAAAGCTGAACTTCAGCAAGGGTATATATAAAATATACAATAAGCATTTCAAAGAGAAAGCTTTGCAGTTTCTCACTGAAGTAGGCGATGAGATTGAGATACTGCTCCGAACATAAATACGTAGTAAATACTTACTTATAAGTATTTTGTCGTTCACACATGTTATGGGCATGAATGTCACCGTAGATTTTAGATCTCATCGATTAGAAGAACAGGCAAATGGGACCCGTGCATGATTGGACTAAACTGCACAACAGAGAGAATATTTTGTTTTATATGTGCCTGCAGGATGAAATTATAATATCGTAATAACAAGTTAGCAATGGTGTATTGTTGTTCTCCACTAATGACTTCCGGTTGCCCTACGCTCAAGATGCACCTGTCGTATACCAGAGATTACATAAAATGCTCTAAATTTTTAGCTCACGAGAAACTAGGAACCCACCGTTTTATGTCTAACCGAACCTTCAAAAAATATTACCCATAATATGTCGTATATAATATGTATGTGGTGATTTGGTAGACGTGATCTCACTATTTCGCACAAGCATTTTTGAATATTTTTTTGCAGTGCATGCATGAACAATACAACTCTAGTCTAGTCTTCTCATTAGATGGTCATGATGATTTATGCACAATGCACAGCAGAAAATTGTAAAATACCTTTTATACCGTCGAGCTGCATTCGTCCATCTAGGTATCTCTGCAGTGATGTAAAGTTGCTAAAACCCCTCAAGTGTATTCACACTTCACAGATTTGGCATACAAAACGTATTGTTGAAGGTGGAATGTAATTGCAAACCTTGTATATAGTTATATCAGCAACCGATCCTGCCGGAGGTGAAAGTATATATGCATGTGGTAGTGAACACAAGTAATTAATTTCACTTGTGACCTTGCATCTTGCATGTAACCGATCAAGTGCTTGTGTGCAATTTTCATGTGTAACTTTGAGAATCATGCCATTTCATTCAAAGCCGTCAGGGAAGTGACGCTGCAACGTACACGTAAGTACTTAAATTGAAAGAGCACAATTAATTAATGACCACATGCATGCTAGCATGATATTTCACACATGTAGATAATTATATAGTTGCAAGTTGCAAGGAATTATATGCATGCTCATAATTCATGAAAATCCTTATTGTTATGAAATTATGAAAATAAATGCTTGTCCCACTTATTATTATATATTTAATCTGGATCCGCAATCCGCAAGTCATAATTTGACAATGCAATGCAAATCTCAAATTGATTGTTTTTGTCAATATTTTTCACAGGAGATAGCAAAGAGGACCGGAGGAATGATTTCGTATGAGGAAGTGCGAATCCATCATCCTGCCATCGTGTAACAATAAGGGAGTCCGAGCATATTCAAACCATTGCTTAACAAAACAATTGATGAAGGTTATTATATATTTCTGAGAGAGTGAATTTTAAAGATCTTTGTTCGTAAATTCTATATTTTAACTTTTGAGTTTATATGTGAATCGCACTTTTACATAATTCGTATGATTAAGATGAAAACGGATATAGATACTATAGTTTAGTTGACGTTTATAAAGGTTGTAGCAAAACAAATTATAAATATACATATACCTATACGAGATATTTATATATGTATCTAAAGAAGTAATGCCTGTATTTTATTGAATAAGCTGGATTAAAATTAAAATACCAATTATATACCAAATATACTATACCTACGCTGTTTGCTGAGATATATTTGAATACAGCACTCCACACACGACGAGTGAAGAAATTTTCTAAGAAATTATTGTATTTCATTTTTATAAACATACCTGAGACAGGAACCTTTCTGAGTTTCAATTATTTTTGGTGTAATTTAATTTTGTAACATGATTGTATGATTGCCCGAGACACCGAGATAAACCTATATACAAGTCTACCAGTTGAAAGGCTAAATGTAGAATATAAAATAATGTATCTTAAATAAGGGCTAATACTCATGAAATAAAAATGAGTAGAATATGAGTAGGAAGATAAAGAAATACGTAGAACATTACTGTGGGACCACGGCTGATTTATACTTTGCGACGAACTTCGGCAAGAAATGGGGGATGCGAAAATGTTAAAGTTATCTTGAAACTTATAATTATCATACGTACATGAAATATTGAAATGGACAGTCTGGAGACTACAGCTAATCATAAGCATATATTTACCATAATTAGTCCTACTCATTAAAATTAGACAGTTTATATTAATTTGAGATGTGATGTCATACGTAATTCGAATAAAAATAGGGCATCTATGTATAATTTTAATAACAGTAAAATCCTATACCGTTGTAATTTTGGTCTGGTACCTTAGCTAAATATTTAATAATTATAACTGTATCATTAGAAGGATCGATATACGCTTTCTAAACTGTTAATTGCGTTATTTTCCTTGATCAAATAAAATCGGACAACAGTCAAAACCTCAAATCATGCCAAATGCACACTTGGACCAGAATTGTCAGAATTGTGAAAAATTACTTCAACTCCAGCATTTACACATCCCCGAGTTAAATCTCACGTAAAGTGCAGAGTGAGGTGTTGTGTTATGTGTCTTGTATTTGTTAATCCAACTATGTAAATGCTTAATTGCTAAGATGGTGAAGCTACAATCTATTAAAGGGGACAAATGTTTGCTTTCCAAAGGAATTTTCTCACAATACCCCTTCACCATTTCGAGGATCTGTTATGTTGTTTGCTTGCACAGCTTTCACCAGCTTTGTTGTACGTGACTAATTAAATATATTTATTATACAAATAAGGCTATACGCAAATTAAACGTTACGTTGAAAATGAATAAAAGTAATAATTAAAACTTGCTATGAGAATACTATACAATCAATATCTATATATTTTGAAAAGGATTTGACTGAGCCACTTCAAATGAATGAATAAAAACAAAAACTTGAATATCTAAGTGCCTCGTTCATGTCCACTTAAAATAATTAAAATACTCGTAGAACTCTGTATGAAGGAAATATGTTCAAGAATATCATTCACGATATACTGCAAAATACCGTTCCACATTCCCGACTTTCTCCATGCTTCTATTACATAGTACAGTTCTGGAAATGTATTAAATGATTTTTCTTTAAATATCATAACGGTTGAAATTAGTTTGGGAGCAGGTTAAAATGGCACCAAGGAAGGATTGGAGGGAATCAAGCGATATAAACTTTCATATAATAGATGACAACACTTACGACTTTCTTATGGATTGCTTCGTAAATGCATACGCCGACAGGGAATAGCGTGAGTTGTAGACCAGAGACTACCACAGCAAGACATTTAAGAAACAAATTGGTAATAATATGGAATAAAGAATATATTTATTGAAAGGTAGGAACAGGAATAAATAAAGCCCATAAAATCAACTAAACATAATCTTGTTAATATACCTCCTCCATAATAGTCGAGGCAATAAGTGAACTTATCAATGCAATAATCGATAATATTACGTTTCCAGAAAAGGCTACACAGAAAAATGTGGAAGTCTTTGTTCACACTTCCATTGTCGTATAGCCCAAGGCGTTTAAATATGCACATGTAACTTTCCTGTCAACCAAAATACTTAAATTAAATGTATTTTAATGTATAAATGCATTAAACGATATCTTTTGAAGAGCTGAATTTACCCATGAAAGTTGAACAGGACATACAACCAGCAAACTAATGATTTTCGTGTCGGCTTGCCACTTTCCGTTTACACATTCGATGGAACCTAGATCACCTCCGCTGTCAACCTTGAATATAAAAAATAAATGACAAAATAGGAGTTTGGTAACAACAGCATTTCTCATTCTAATAAAATAATTAATGTTAAGTACCATATTTGTCCAGAATCCAATTACAAGCAGGATGAGTAATGTGTAAGAAAGGGAACGTTTTAGCCAACGCAAACCCATACAAAAATTCAGCATCTTTCTTGCAGAAATATATCCGATCATTTTTGTTGTAAGTAAAAGTATAAGCTGTTATCAGGGAATAGGAAGGTAGGAAGGAAATCAGGAATAGCCCTTTCCTTTCGTTCCAAAAAGCAAATCGAAACTAACGAATGCCCCAAGAGGATAAGGATACCCCAGCGTTCTCTTATGGTTTCACTTCATATCCTCAAATTTCCACAAGTTCCCTTGTAATTATTGTTGACCAGCAAAACATTTCAGACACGCAGCAAGTTTAATGCTCGTATGAGGTACTAGCATTATAGCATAATGAAAAATATGACCTGCCTTTCATTAGAGTAATTAATGCAAGCTACCACTAGAAGCTTGTTCATATATAGAAATTGGTAAAAATGATAGGTGACAACTTCGTGAAATAAATTATACAAATGAATTTTTACTATGTTACGTTCACGGATAAGATAACTTTTATTAGTAGCTTTACTGATTTAATTTCATATATCATATATTCACATTCTTGAGTACAAATCCATAGTTAAGTACAAAGAAAGGATAAGACACCGATTTGCTGAAGACACATTTATTGACGTGTAGAAATGTAGTGACTTCAGCAATTGAAGTCGCAGACATAGTTTGTGTCGCAATCGCAATTCACAATCATCGAACGTGTTAATCAGAGTCTGGTGATGAAACGACTTCGTCGGCGTACTCCGGCTCCTGTTGTGTTCGTAATCGAGATTTGTAACGGGAATATCTCGAATCAAAGCTAATGCCATGACTAGCACCATCATCTTTTATTCCGTACATGAGGTCTTCGTCCTCACTAGAAGAGTTATCCGCTGAAGTATGAATAAGAGTATTAAAAACATTACTTCAACTTCAAACTTATTTTCGTGCATAATTTTTCTCACTTATTTTCTCACCTTTCATATTCAGTTTCCGCATTCTTCCATACATATCCTCGTCGTCTTCATTAAAACCATACATTTGCTCATAAGTATTATCAGTATCACAATCAAGAAACGAATTGCCAGCAGCGCCGGCGCCATAATCATCTTCTCTTAATCCTTCTTCTTCGCTGTCAGGATAGTCGTTACGCCAGTTATCTTCCGCGTTGGAGTCCTCGTCGTCGTCAACGTATGCATTTTCTGTGCTATCGTCGTCTTCCCCAAAATTCAGGTCATCGTCGGCTTCCTTCAGACTAAGAAAGGTAAAGGAGACCACAACGGTATAATAATTCTCAAAGTATTAATTGGCAAGGATGGTGTGCACCATAAATATAATATACGAGTTGTGAACTCACAACTGAAAAAACTTACCTAAAAAACTGATCAGGTGTAAGTTCGTCAATGCCAGGGTCATTCGAAACGTACAAGTCGTACACATATCCTAGCTCGTCTTCTTTGCTGACATTTTCACAATGTCCTTTGACCATTGGGAGTCCATTGCAGGTCACACTCCCATCCTAAGTGAGAAACAAATCATTGTTAGGTGGGTGGTATAAATGCGAAATGCAATGAATAATTAAATTAACTTACTTCAAATCCAATAGGGCGTTTTCGTTCTTTTTGTTCGGCAGATTCTGGTACCAAATCCAGGAGCTTCAACAGGTCTCCATCACCCCTCCAGCCATTATCCTTCCTTTCCTGGAGTTCATCTTCTTGATGGACACCTCTCTTACAACTTATTATCTAAACGGTGAAATCAAACATTAAAATATTAACACTTCCAACTTCTACATGTTGAGACACCATATATATTCATGCATCCACATTCAGCTCACCTTGTATCGATTATCTTCAGAGTATCTTTTTCGGTTAATCCGAACTTTCTCAGCGATTTCCGTCTTTCGACCCTTGACATTTCGCCGGAAGGCCACTTTGGGTTCCAACTTCACAGTTGTGGAAATGACGTTTTTAACCGTTGTAGCAATAGTTTTACTGTCCACCTATAAAATATACAACAGAATATATTTGATTGGTTATATCAAATTATAATCCAAATTTACTTACTTTTAAGTTTCAATGCTTAACTCACCTCATCTCCTCCAACAACAGTTCCAACAAGTCGCAACACTTGACTATACACATCCTTATCTTCCTCCGGGTCTTCCACCTCACTTTCAGCAAATCCAACTCCGAACAATTCGGCTTTAGCTGTTCCATTAAAGTCCGTTTTCGAACGCTTGCACGAAAGCACCAACAACTTGGAGGGGGAGTCCTCAATCCTCCGTTTTAATCTGATTACAGTTTGATTCAAAGTAGGAGGGGTGTTATCCCCTTCCTTCTTCTTCATGGAAGCAGCTGGAGTTCTACAACCATCGTCAGGGTCCGGATCGTCGTTTACAGGAGAATTCTTGTGCTTATCCGAACGACTGGATGATGGACCCGGAGTTTCGCCTGTCATTTGCTCTTGATATACTGAGGACGAGGACCCTTCCATTATTAACGGACTGCTGATGGACAATCAGTTACCAACTATTCAAATCGGAACATCAATACCGGAGTAATCACTGGAAATAAAATAATAAAAGTTAATTATGGTACTTCACAACTGAAATCAGCAACTGAATGTCGTCACCCTCCAACTTCCAAACCCAAACAAAACAAGAACCACATTTTTGCAACCACACATGCCAGCTGCCGCTGGATCCAAAGTTATCCAGTTGCCCCAGTGTTGGTGCCGGTGCATTGGGCGCATACACGTTTATCCAAATTAACCCATGGAAAATGTGCTGGTGCTGGGGTTTATATCAATCCTGGAAAGCCATAATATTTATCAAAACAATTGTGAAATTGTGAACTGAGTCTAGAAAAAAGGTGGTTTTCATTCACTGGAAAAATGGCCTGGAGAAATTTTTTGGTAAATTGAGGAATTGAAATTGAAACTACCTGCTGGACTATGATATAGTCGTAGCACCAGTTTTACGCAGTCGACAGTTATTACTGGAGAGGGTGCATTTAGAGAGTGTTTTTAGTTTCAAAGTCTGAAATCAAATTTTGAAATTTGAATGGTCTAGTGAACACTGGTTCTGGTTGATGTGTCAATGTGTGCATAGGTCATAGGTAAGATGAAGCTGGAGTAATTTTAATTAAATTTTATGCATGATGTATATGATTAAATGCTGAATGTAGAATGCGTAAATACAAAATACCGGACACAAGAACTAATGACTAAATATGTAATAGTGGACAGTATCATCAATCGTTGTGGCTATCCTTTGTAGTTTTGCCTTATCTGCTTTTAATTTTCAATTCTCACCTTAATTTTGTTCTATTTTTTATATTGTCTTTACAGATTGCAGGGATCATCCGGCGCTGTCAGTGATCGTCAATCGTCGAAAGATAATTATTGTTGTATAATAAAAATAATTTCCAGAGGTGCCAATTTGGCTGAGATTCTAATCATGTCTATAACACATCAGATGTTCCGAAATATTCTTCAGCAACGCCATTGTTGCGGAAAATTACATAATGCTTTCTTTCAGGTTTGTTTAGTTTATTATATTTTAATCTTTCACCCTAATTATGGCGAGAATTCATGACATTCAACATTTTTTTGGACATTTTATAGCATAAAAGTGGAATTCGAAGTATACATATTGATGTCGTGAAGCTCGGAAATGTTGGGCAGAGGTCAATATTTACTTCCAGTGGCGGAATATTGCTGGCAGACACCGGGTTAATTCCAGGGTGCACGAAAACACTTAGGAGAAGTACACCTGCCTTCTTCATTATTTCAAGGAATGAATCTACTGGTTCGTCATCGTCCTTGTTAAAGTCTGAGTCAGATTTGACAATTCAAAGTATAGGTGGGGGTTTAAATTAAATCTGCCAGGTTAAGGCTAACATTATACAATTAACGCTATCATTTTATTTATGAAGTCACAGAGGGCTCATCTGCAGCAACATCCTTCGATCACACAAGCACACTGACTTCTACAGATATACGTAGTTCAACTGATCAGACTGTAACTTTAAATCCAGCAGACAACGTAGCATCATTAGGATCTACTTCACAGGAAGAATTAATTTTTGAAAGTATTCCCGAACCACCTCCAGTTCCCATTGTAGACGAAGTCACTGGAGCCATCTTAGGAGAACCTACGTTTCAAAGTATAGGTTTGGGTGGGTGGTCACCGAGTGGAATAGTTCAGCAGTGCTTAGAATACTTTCATGTAACTCTTGGGATGCCATGGTGGGCGGCAATATTAACAGGTCAGAAAGCTTAGTAAATTGATTGTTATATAATATTATTATATAATTACTGAGAATATTAACAAATTTCTTCATGCATCTTCCTTTAAATTTTGATTACAGGAACTATCATAGTTCGTCTTATGCTGTTTCCACTTGTGGTGAAAAGTCAGAAAAATGCTGCACGACTTCAGAATAATATGCCACAATTGCAGGTTCTGCAAGCTAAAATGACCGAGGCTCGGCAGACTGGAAATGCTTTATTGTGTTAGTTTAAAAAATTATCAATGAGCCAGACCATTTAGTTGATTAACATCCTTGATAAAAACATGCATTTTCGTTTCTAGCTGCGAAATATGGCCAGGATATTGCAATCTTCATGAAAGAGAAAGACATAAGCCCGTTTAAGACTATGTTGGTGCCTTTTGCTATGGTATGTGGATACAAGTTTCGTTTCATTCTCCAATTCTCCTATAAAAGGGGCGCCTCATATAATGTGAAATGAAATATTCTATGTATAGGCACCTGTTTTCATTAGTTTCTTCTTCGGACTTCGTAAAATGGCAAATTTGCCAGTGGAGAGTCTGAAGGAGGGTGGACTGTTCTGGTTTACTGATCTGACGCTGGTCGACCCGTTCTATTTATTACCATTGATAACCAGTGTTACAGTTTTCATAACACTTGAGGTCAGACTGACGTTTTTAGTCAGGGTGCTAAATCTTATTGTAAAATAAAACGCATGTTTTTTTTCTATTTTCTGTACTAGGTTGGAGTCGACGGAGCCAAGATGAGCTCTGGTACGCATGCGCCCCTCATGAAATATTTCTTGAGGGCCATACCCGTAATTATGTTCCCGTTCATAATGAATTTTCCAGCGGTGAGTGTAACTAATTTTGACATCTAAATTAAATAGCAATTCTACAAGATTTGTGAATGGCGGACATTGACTAATTTCTAGGCCATTCTCTGCTACTGGGTGTCAACTAATGCGATCTCCTTGGTTCAAGTCAGTCTTTTAAAAATTCCTGCAGTGAGAGATAAGCTAAAAATTGAACGACTTAGAACTATCACTCCCGACATGCTTACAGTGAAAAAGAAAGGATTCAGAGAGAGCTTTAAGGAATGTAAGACAAAAGACAATCTTCCTGATATATGTTGTCTACGGTGGAAGATTTTGTGTAGAAGATTCAGTGATTTAATGTTTTCTCTTTCGTCTACTTATCAGCTTGGACAAACATAAAGATATCTCGAGAAATTGAAGACAGGACACGGTACGACGAAATCAACTTTAAGCGTGCTGGTAGGGGACCTATCCCGAAAACCTTCAAGTATGACCCAACAAAAGTCGATCCACTGAAAGATGCAGCTGCTGCAATGCAGGCGAAAAGAAAATAAAACGATCGATTAAAATAGCTAAAAGGCTTCACATCCCCGAATCTTAATTTTATGCGGGGAAACCCCGCCCGATATCGTAGTATAATACAAATAATGTATTTTTACTTTCATTAGCGAGCATAAAGTGTAAAAGTTTTGGAAGGCATAATGCTGCATCGCGTCAGGTATGCTATATAAATGTAGTTTCTTAATCATATTGTGATAACCGAAGTCAAGCGAATAAACTTAATGGATTGATGTAAACATTGTCCTTGTAATACTTTTTATTTACGACACTTTGAATGTGTATATTTTAGTAAAATGAAAGAAATGATAAAGTTAAAATGACATATATTATGGTTTCCGACAAATTAGACAGCTTTACGAATTCATCGGTTCCACCGGAAGTGCAAATAATACTCTAGACTAAATTATGAGAATCCAATTAACGCCAAACCTGCGTAAAATACGATTTTTCGTTTCTGGGAACATCCTTATGATAAATTCATCCAAGGTTTTCCTTAATTTCTGCCAATAACTTTTGTGCATATTCGGCATAATTAAGAGGCTGCAAATCCATCACAACAAACTTGAGTCTGTTCTCATTCTGCAAAATAAATAACGGAAAAGTTAACACAAAGTGTCAATGTCATAAATTAGTAACCGCCAGTCAATTACTACCATTATTAGCCAATATTCTTCTGAATTACATCACTTACATTGTAAGTTTCCATTTTAGCACGGAATTTCACAGTGTAACTTTTAAAGACAGCCTGTTTGATAATCCCGTCGAATGCATCTGCATCACTTGTCTGCAGTTCTCCCAAAACTTCTGCTTTTTCATTGAGAATCATTTCGCCATGTTCTTGGAAGCAAGTGGCCCAAATAGAATCCGATGCGTCACCAAAGCATCCCTAGAAGTGTATACCATCACCCAATACATTCGTAAGACTGTCCTTTATGATTTAAGTAACTTGAGTTAACGATGTAAACAAAATGTGATTCTCACGAACCACAAAAACCAATCGCCACTTGAAATTATGGTGCTCCTTGCCACATTTCTCACATCTATATATACCGTTGTTTTCATCCACCACCTGAGTAAAATAATTTACAATTCATATTTTTAAATGCCGTACTAAAACTAAAAATGGCAAGTTTTATGTGCTGTGCTATTTATTGTTTTACCTTCTTATTACACTTTTCTTCTGGGCAAGCTTTATATAAGGCATTCTCTCGCTTGACTGCTAAAACAGTTGCCTTACTCTTGAAATAATAGCCAGAATCGGCTGATGCTGGATCAACTACGCTAGCTTCACGAATCATTTTCCATGGGGCATTCCCACTAGCTGTTTAACGACATATACATATGTTAGATTAAGATATTAATGCTTTACAAACTAGTACTTACAAAATATTTGTCATACCTCCTCCTCCTCGTTGTCCTGCAAGACTTTTCGCATCGGTGTTCATGCCTTCATTGTCGTACCATCCTCTTAAAATGTGCGCTTCTGGAATATCTGGATTAACCTGAAACGCAATTGATTTTTTTACATTAAATTTGCATATACAAGACAAGGGAAATTAACACGTCTATCAGGTGGAGTCAATATAGAAATCCAAATAACCTACCATCAAGACGGAAGAATTCAGCAAACTAAGACTTTTCCCACTGAAATCGCTAACTTTCGCTCCTTTCACAGCAATGACTGGGTTCGTGTCATCTTCGAAGTCTTCAGCTTGCTTACCCCATAATGTTAAATTTACCTACAAAAAATGAGCATTATTATATGCTATCAGCTATCATATTAAACAGTTGCTTATCATAACATATGTATGAATGTACCTCTGTATTGGTTCGATCCACCAAGACAATTTCCCTTTTCCTCAACTCCTTGCCGGTTGCTCTGGCTGTTATTGTCTGAACGTCTCCTCGTCGTTTACAAATTCCCACAACGTCTATACATAATAATATATTACTCCATTAAAAATTCTAAAAAAGTAGAGCTCGAGCTCGGGTTTGGAGTCAAAATTAAGGAGGAGTTCTTACCGATTATCTTATTATTCTCGCAAGTTTCAATAAAAGCGATTTCCATAAAGGCAAACGACAAGGTTGGAATATCCGATGACTCGGCATCATGGCATGGCATCACTTGCGTATCGTTAGAGAAGGTAATTTCGTAGTCGTGGTTCAAATTTGAGAATTGTTTATTGGCTGGTTTTGCGGTGAACTTAGAGAAGATGTATACATCATTCATCTATAAAAAATAGTAAGGCACTTTCATTAATACGCGTATTGTGAGTACAGTAAACTTTATCATAGACATCTCCAATAAAACTTACTTTTATAAGATCGTAGAACTGATCTACGGCAGTGTTGAATCCTGTCATTCTGATTTCCCCACTTTCATCCAATAAGTCCAAGCTGAATAACTTCCCATCGCCTCTAGAATTCGACCATGTTTTAACATCTGTTTTGTTCGTGACACGAGCCTTGATGGTGCATTTACTAAATAAAATACAAAAAAGATTAAAGCAAACTACATTTAACACTGAGACTGAGTTAAAATATCAATAGTATAGAAACATTACATACCTATTGTAAGGAGTAATATCACGAATAGGAACAAAATCCGTAACATTCATATTTCCAAAAGACGCATTGTTCCGGCTTGCTGCTCCGTTTTGATTCTGTCCAGTTGCTGGGGCTTTAGTTTGCCCGTAGAAGGAGGCGGACGATTTCGTGGTATTTTCGGATTTGACAGCTATATTATGGTTGAATTAAGAAATCACTTATTTAATTAACTCATCCTGTATCGTTTGCATTGGTTAGTTAATTGTAATTTAAAACTTACGTTGTACTGCAGGGGCACGTGCCGCTTGCCCATTTGCTGCTCCTTTAGGAGCTGCACCACCAGCCATATTCGCATTTTGTTCCGTGTACTGTACAGGACTTCCTATTTTAGCTCCCACATCGGTTCCAGTTGCGAGAACAGTAAGCTCCAAAATTATGAGTACTCGTCTACGATTAAAATAGATTTCCAAATTAGTTTGCTACAATTACTTACATTACAAATGACAAAATACGAGTAGACTGGACCTTACTTTTCTGAAACGGCATTCGAAATTAACTTTTCCGCCCTGATGACGCAGTTGTTGTCGAGTTCTCCATTAGGTATCATAGTATTTAACTGGGTGGCCAACATGGCGAAAGTATGCGAGTGTAAGCCATCTGAGATGTTGAGCCGGAAACGATCGCTACCACCCTGACCAGCGATCTTTTTGAAGCCCTTTAATTATCAAATACGAACATAAACAGAATATTAATAATTGTTGGTGTTGTTTAGCTCACCCTTCCAACCATTTTATACATGCAACATGTGACATAATCAAAATTAATAAACCAATCTACACTTTAAAAACATCGCATTCACTTACTAATATTTGAAACACTGGCTTCTCCACATCCCCTCCTCTCATGAGAGTCTGCAACAAAAATATCGAGATGATAAGTTAAGTGCATTTCAGAACAATGATAATCAACAGTCAATAACACAAGACACATGTTCCATCTGACTGGACAACTGACAACAATCAATAATGGTTATGGGTCTTCTGAAATAATTATTATTTACTTACCGCAACCGCTCCAGTGGAAAGCTTGATATCCATGTTGGCATTCAAAAATTAAATACCGCTTGAATTCTCGTTATTAAATTAATTTTGATGATTTACAGTTTGAAATCAATCGACTCCCTGAGTCCAGGTTTGGTGATCTTTCAATTTTCAGGTTAACTATTCACTTAATTTGTAATTATTCGTACGTTTGAACTTGTAGGATTTATAGTGGATAAAACTGAATTAAAAATCTTTCAAAAATAAAATGTTTTGTTGTCCTTAAGCTGCGCCAAATGCTTTTACACTAAAATCACTTTTTGACGGAAAAGAAAGGAACCGAGAACGAAACAAAACAAGAGCAGCAGAGCGTAAATCCAGCAGACGATTATTGTTCGACAAGACTGTATTGGCTCCCAAAAGTCACTCACAAGAAACCAGCCGCCTCTCTCTGAGCTCCACTGCTTTATTTTCAGGGGCAACGTGAGAAATGTGGTATTTTAATTTGTGAGGTGATAGCGGTATGCTGCTGCTGCTTTACATTTTCGATGTCCGTATGAACTGTCAATGTACTTTGAGTTTTAATTATAATTACAGTTATCGTGAATTCGAAATTTCACAGTCGATTTGTCAACACGAGTTTTCATTTCTAATAGCATGAACATACGACTGCCAACCGGGAATATGGAGAGGATGATGAAATTGATTCATAAACAAATTTATTTGGATGTATAAAATAAAGTCGGCTTTAACGTGCTAATGACAAAATTATTAAGGAAATGATGATCAAGGTCAGATGAGTGCAATTAAAGATGAAGAAAAATGTCAAACCATTCGTTAATCAAGTCAGCCAGGCAATCATAAGCGTTTATTCATATCAGAATCTATTTATTCCTATTAAAATATTTGATGTTTTTGCTCTTTGGAAAATGTGGTGGCCCTTAAAAGGGCCGTTGGGTTCAGCAGAAGACATATCTGCTTGTAGTCATTT
>JAQFZW010002417.1:0-17551 GCA_034687055.1 Heteromurus nitidus | reverse complement strand
TCGCAAGTTTTAGAGTATAGCTCTTGTAGTGCTTTTAAATTGTATAAAACAATAAAAGGATATTCAATTAGCGAGGAAAAAGACATGAAAAGGTGTACTATAGTCGTTTCATATATACATTTCAATTCAAGCGACCACTACTACATAAACCAATCACTATTTTTATCGTATCCATCATCATTACGAAATCGTGAAAAACAAAACACACCAGTTCAAGGTAAACCAATCGGTTGGTCTATTGAGAAGGTTACGTTGCAGCTAAAATCTAGTCATATTCAGATTACCAGCATGAAACAATACAAAAAGAATGATTTTTTTGCTTGGACATAATTTTTAAAAAAGAAATGACGAAGACAAGCGTATACACATGCAACTGCAGAGGACAATTATCGGAAGCAATAATAGCAAAAGGTAAAACTACATGGTTTATGCCTCTGCACATTATATATTGTGCGATACTGCATGTTTCCCTTTGAGTTTCGTCCACAGGCCTACGGCAGATAAAAAGAGATGTTTTTTTACAAAAGCCAAGTCTGAGAGATAATTTCAAGTGGTAGAGTTTTAGGAAACATTAAAATAACAACTACTACAAAATCTAGCGAAACCACACGTTCATTATACTTGAACGGGTAAATGCTAGCAGGAAAAAAACGGTTAGTTCCCATCATTCAACAACAGCAACCACATCATCATCATCAAGCAAAATTACTATACCTCGGATATTTTCCTCTAGTAAATAGTTATCCATTTAGACATTTTAGATGAGTATTTTTCTGTTCGCTGGATGTTATTGACATGCAGTCATCACTAAACTTGCTCAAGCATGTTTTTTTCCGGAGGACAACAAAAAAGCACAATTGAATTTCCATATCCAGTAACTATTGTACATATATGCATTTTTGAGTAAACAAACAAAGTACATGACATGTAGGTACTTGCTCTTAAGTTGTGACTGATTGCCGTACTTAAATGTAAGCTTTTATATGCCTTAGCTTAGCTGACAAACGATAATTGGTAGCTGAAACACCTGCGTACCTCTACTATTATATGCCTACTTCTTCTCTAGTCCAGAAAAAAAATCCAAGGTGAATGACAAAGTTTCATAAAAACCAAGTGACTATGTGCCCAACACAGTCGAGTCGAGTCCATTTAGGAGAATGCCACTGACAGACTCGACTCGACTTGACTAGTATTGTGGGCTGAGAATTGTGAAGTTGTTTGGTAAATTGGGAGTAACAATGCACAGTCCTCCTTCAGCAAGAATTTTTGCCGATGTATAATATTGCAAGGCGAAAGAGAAACCTTGAGACATGGACGACGACCGAGTTGGTGACGATGACGGAATGGAAATAATGGTGTGCAGAGCCGCACATATTATATCTTTGCTATATAGCTTTTGGCATAAGGCACGCATAAAAGTTCACGTTTTCGATTCCTTTTGTTCGCACATCTTTCCACTACATAATTCATGACAGAAAAAAATGTTTGTAGGGCGTTATTTACAATTGACAATGGTAAGTAATTGTTAGGTAAATAATTTCGATTTCGTGCTCTATTTGCTGAGAATGATGTATTGAAAAGTTGAAAATGTAGAAGATTCCAATGTTTACTTTCAATTTTTTTAAAGTGTGTGTATTACACTTTGGTGTGAGTCTGAGGAAGGATATATTTTATCATCGAATTGCAAAGATTGTGGTAACTTGTAACATTGAAGTTTTCTAGTTCATTGCTACAAAGACACGAAGGTTTTCATATCTAGCATACTACCATATAAGTGATCCCAAGGTGCACATAAAAGTTCCCAGGAGTCAATAAGCCATATCGAAATGATTGGGATTGGAACTGGTACATTGTCTCGAGTTATCACAATTTTCCAGCTTTTGTCCTTGTTCATGGAGATGATTGCAGGAACCTTTACACGAAATCATCTCAAATACCATTTCATTTCAAGAACAAATCCCAGATGGGGAAAGAAAATCGTTTGGTATGCCATAAGTCCTTTAAAAAAAGTGTGGTGTTATTATGCTGAGGATCCTAATAAAACGAACTGTATACACATTCGTCGATGTATGGATATAAGAAACAGAGATATAAAGAAAATTTATTAGTATGCAAAAGGATTTAGGTTTACGATGTCGGTGCCTACTGGAATCTGCTGGGATACATTTGCATGTTTTGTTAGATTAGATGAATGGAGAGGACGTGATGACTTGATGTGAGAGTGGTATATAGGCACGCATGTGTTATGTTCACACATTTGTACTTCCTTTGTCGTTCCAAAAGACTATAATATGATTTTACGTGGAAGGCATGCGTATGTCGTTACATGAGTCTGACTTTCATTTTCACTCTTCATGAGTTCCCAGCTATGACCATGACAAACCAGACAGTCGGAGAAAATGAGTACGACTTTGACGGATGCAGGTAAAACTAGGGTAATTGAAAGTTGGCTAATAACGTCAACTGTGATAATAAGACCCAGATCTTGACCGAATTTTTTCTTGGATAAATTAGGTAAAGTGTAAGGTGTGGACATTGAAGACTAGGTTGCGTATGTAACTTTCAGCGTTTGAGTTCATGCTTACGTGAGTAGTACTATTTTCACCAATAGACATGAGTATATATATATATACTTGTCCCACACGTTTTAGCATTAGGTGTTGATGTGTGCCCTACAAGTAGGTATGTGACAAATCGTGAGTAAGACTCGTTTATAAATACTGCATTTTTGCACACACTCAATTTTTCAAACTTCGAAATGGCTCGGGTATTATATAGAACCGGTGACACTATATAGCATTGCATTTTTTTCCCTGTTGATTTTCCGTTCGTAAACCAGTCGCAGACTCACAATGTCAGCATAAAAACCAGTCATTTCAATTTCCTTGATAGAAACAGAAACGTGATGAAAAGAAAATCAGGAAAATGGGACATCAACATCGTTACAGGTTCTCAAGAAACAGGGAAAATTATTGTTGTCCGACATTTTTACTTGAAAAGCTACACGCACTTGTCGTTGTACTTCTTTTCCCATATCGTCAGTCATCACACAATTCTACGGCCACCAAGAGTTAACAATTATCAAAAGTGGAATTGAAGACGAAGAAGAATCATTTCGAACATTATACACTCTTCAAATGTTATTGTTATTACATTCCCTCCGTCGTAATTCGTAATATACATTCATTTACTTTTGATGAAGACACTTCTTTACTTTATTTCATGTAGCTACTTGCACATAATATGAATTGTGTTAACCCTCACCTTGATTACCCTGACTTTTATAAATACACAATATTATGCTAACCTTTTTCCCTTGCTCATTCATACTTATATACAACCATACAGAATATATAGCTCGACTATCATTATCTCGGAATTTTTTCTGCTCTTCTTCTCTTGTAAAACTGTAACTATTATTCCCATAATCCTCTTTTATATAACCTATCATCTCGAGTTGGCATGCAGAACGAACCAAGTCGAAAAAAATGCATCTTAGAAAATTGATAGTGTTCTCGGAATGATGTAGTAAGATGATAAATATGAGGACTTTTTCTTTTTTTGTGACATTTAGCTGCAATTCTGCGTGCGTAATATGTTGTACGTTGTTGATAGAATCGCAGCCTTTGTTAAACAAAAGTAAAATGCAGTTTGCCGTGGTACAAGTAGTAAATCAGAGTCGAGTTGACATGTATTGATATCTGCTTACAGCACCTTGTCAGATATTTATGTTGAAATAAACCAGGGCAGGTGAAACAATAATTTGTAATATACATTCCATTTATTGTGCTGCTGTTTTGTATGATGTGTGGGATATGATTTGAAATGTGTGTGTGATTTTGAATTATGCTTTATGCGTCGACTTTTGTAAAACCTTATCACATTTAGTTAGCACGCGTGTAGTTATTTATTGTATTTTTGCGACAAGTTCACTGCAAAAAAACTACATTCTTGTGAAGTGAAGTATTTCAACAATTTTGTAAATCAAATCTTGCTCACAAATGCAGCAACCCAGAGAAAACCTCAGTTCAACATTGAGCAATAATTTACTCCATTCTTAATCTCTGCACGAACCGCGTTTATGTAATAATGAATCCAGTGGAATTCTTAAAGGAACTAGGAATTCACTGGATGAATTTTAGATAGTTAAAATTGATCCTATAAAAAATTCTAGGAGAATTGAAGGAATGTACTTATAGATATGTACAGCTCTCTTAGAATATTATGAAAAATACGTGCTGTAAGTATAAAGTATACTATATATAGTAGCTGTAATAAAATTCCTTGCAGCGTGTCCTTGAGTTCAGTGAGAATTTTTTTGCCTGATTGCCTTCATCATCGTTTCATCATGTTTCTTGATCCTCATGGGAAAAAATTGGAAGACAGCTACTGTGCTAGCTCCAGTTTCCTAGTTCATATATAGTTTCATTATGGCTTCTTGCGTAGCTTTACCTTATAGCTTTCTTCCTCCTCCACCTCCACTAATTTTATTTCTATTGATTGGCCATGTGAATTTATGGACAATTATTTAAAAGTCTTAGATGAAAGTAGTAATTAATAAGACTCATATTCTTACTGGTTTTAAATCAATCATTTTGCTTGAAACTATCAATTCTAATGAGCACCGTTGTCTTACGTAACGTATGTGAGCGTTGATGACGTTATACTTGGTTCAGTAGTTCCTAACCTAAAACTTATAGTGGTAATAAAATTCACAGAGAGATTTTCTAGCTCGGTCCATTTTCTCACGCTGAAGATGAGGAATTACAGTTATGCATTTTGTTTAAAGCAATAAATCCAAAGAAAATGTTCACTTCACACATGAAAATTGATGTATATATGGGCATACTTTACGCAATACCTTGTGTAGATGTGATTTGTTTCACAACGAACCATTTTTAAAAATAAATTTTCACGTAATTTTCAACATTTTATGCAGAAAATCTACGTTAATCCAAAGAAGCATGAAAATAATAATTATTTTTAAAGTTTGCATTTTTTGGTGCAGTTCCCCACAGGTTTTGCTCAGAAGAATGATAGGTTTCAAGACAAGACCTACTTTTTCTCTTAAAATCCATAATATATCCATTCTCCTCCGCATATTCTCCTAAATCAATTCGTCACAAACTAATTGCGAAATGGAATTATGACTCATTTTTTGTCTTTTCTTTCTGAGAACAAAAATAAGTAAGTAATTTTTTTATTTTGTCGCTTGCAAGATTAAGGGAGATTTTGGATTAGAAAGCGTAAAATTGATCATGCAGCCAGACCACGCTAATAATATTAAAATTAATGCACTTGCTTCCTTCATGAAAAAAGTAGAGAGACACGCATGTCGTACCTCAGACGGTTTCGAATCCCATATTACCACCTCTCCTCCGTCACAGATAAATGTCATCAACATCAACTTAAGACAATAAAATTATCTTTTCTGTGCTAGACCAAAGTGCATGCATGCACATCCTTCTGATATGTTTCGTGGTGGTGGTGTGGTAGTGGTGGCGTTGGCGTTTCAAGTAACGGAAAAATGAAACAAAGTACTGAAAAACCATTTTTCAAGATGAAGCTTTTCAGCAACAACCGCAGTATAGTTTCAAATAACTTTTCCACCTAACGCATGAATTAAATTCCTAATACATCATGCACCGCGTAGGTTGCACGTTCTCTTAAAATGTGGAATATTTTCAAAAAAGAGATAAACATAAGACACCAGACATCATTGTAGACAGTCATTGACAAAACGACGTGACGACGAGGAAGCCTAAATTTTACACTTATCGCTGACCAATCTGTTCATTGATTTCCATCCATTAAGCTTGTATGTGACCAAGACCAAGTTCGTATATATTCGTAGTTCGAGGTAAATGTGGTTTTGCTGAGTTGGAATGGCGAGAGCATTTATCTCTCTTCCCACAAATTTTCAGATGTGGTAAAAGACGTTACGTGTCTTTATGCTGTCGAAGGATTATGATGATTATGAAAAAAGCTAAATCGCTGCAAGCATTTCTCTGCTGAGATAAAAATAAAAAGTAACCGTGCAAAATGACAGGAGTCTTATAATAGTCACTCTCGTTCCAACAGTCCCAAGTCAAGCTGTTTTAGAATGTTTTGCGATATAACGATAATTGATCTCAGTAAAAGTCATGAATATAAGTAACGACATATATATACTTTCATCCTTTTGTATTTATACAGATTCCTTGGCTGAACTGCATGCGATTTTTTTCCTTGGGTGAAACTGTGGTCAGCAAAATGTAATTGCTTGGATGATTAAAAGTGTAGTCTAGGTCAGCTTAATATATCCTCACCGACAATAAATGAGAGTAAAGTGAGAAACGACAAGCTATTAAATGTAGATTTATGGGTCAAGGTTTCCTACGCATTTCCTTCCGATTATCTCTTTACAATTCTGCTGCCCGACAAGTAGTGCGCTCAAAAATTTGCAACCACACGTCGCCTTTCATTTCACCAGTGACGTTTTGACTTTGACGAAGAAAAAACATATTCTTGAGAATGAAACCATGAAGTGCAAGCAAAAGTATATTTCGTCTCTTGAATTTGAGAAATTTGTGCTATATGTTGCTTTGGTCGGTTAGATTAGAATTCGTTGGGGTTGTGAAAATGTGAAAGAATGAAAGGTCCATCAATAATGGTCATGCCCACTCCACAATCAAGGATTCTTTCACGAAAAGTAGCATACATTATTCCCTGATTTTTGTATTGTGACAGTAAGCGGAACGGGAACGGATGTAAAAAATATATATGAGCGCATTGTATTTTTTACAGCGTGTGTGCAGCTGAAATAATTACCTCTTTTATATTACGTGTGTTTGCATAAATGAGCAAAATATAAATAATAATAAACAAAAAGAAACAATATAATAATAAATGGCACATAGCATATAGCTTAGGGGACACGAAGAGTTAGACAAGTGTAAGGTTAAGGGCCGGAATCTGCATCAAAGTCAGCGATGCGATGCAAATAATTTGTGTAATTATCTGTTTACACGCTTGTATTGCACTTGTCTTTACGTGTCGCATAGACAGACGCTACTCATTCAAGACAGAAACAAAGAAAATAATAATACGTGTCTAATAAATGCTCATCATATATTTTCCTTGTCTTCAGGAAAAATACGTGTTTGCGTGTAGGATAATTGTCGATGTTTATTCTCGCATTATTGCTTGGATGTGTGGCTTAATAATAAATGAACGTTAGTTATAGCGTTGTACTTGGAGTAAGGACGTGCATACATCAAGAATGAAAGTTGGAACATTAAGAGGCATATTAAAAAACTGTCATGTGTAAAAAGGAAGAAGGACATGATTAAGATGCGCTACTATTTATAAGAATATGCGAAAAAATGACGTCTAAAATCGTGTTGTTCACGAACTACGGGTTGAAATAGACACAAAAGTTATTTTCGTCTATACCAGAACTATAGATAAGTAACACATTGCTGAGTGCGATGGTGCGATCTGTAAATGCATTCTGTCTAATTAAATTTCAATATTTTTGCACATTTATAGCTGGAAGATGAGTTCGTCGGCGGCATCACATCTTTAAATTCTTCTAATTTCCTTAATTCTGTTCATAAGTAATTATATTGCGATGAAGACTATTACATTTGAATACTCATGAAAAGAAAACTAAATGAAAGAGAAATCATGAACGAAATTAACTTTTAGCACTTCCATAAATCACACGAATATCTCAAGATGGTTCGCCTCTCAAATCCATGGTACTTACAGCTTTATAATGGCAATAGTATAATATATTGTCGGCATTAAACTACTCGTAAGTTAAATCTACAAACTTTTCAGTAACTTACCAGCTAATCCCTCCAAATTCCGCAAATCTCATATTGAATGGCTCATTTTCCAAAAAAAAAATAATATTTAAAGCTCGTACACGAAAATGATCTCCTTCACTTTTGTAAGCCACCTCACACACAACTTTCACACTCGAGAAACTTGCACCCAAGACGAACTAAATTTCCTTGTCAAACTAAATTACGTATGTATTTACGTATTTCAACTATCGTAATTGTAGCACCCCAATAACTGAATGAAATTCAAAACATTATCAGTCCCACAATAACCATGCTGGTAAACATAAATCGCGAGTGGGAGCAGTTTGTTGTCGATCTCTTCCAGGACAAAAAATAACGTATCCACTACTTTTCTCATCAAGTCCTTCCCGTCCGAAACAATCATGACTTCATTCCCCAAACTTTTTTTAGCAGTGATTCGGACCAGTTGCTGAGAAGTGCAATCTTGGATCAACGTCTGCAAAATATGGGATTGCTGGCGACTCAATCTTAATCATAATGACTTTTGCATGATGTATAGCATATAACTATGGTATAGCACCGAAACGGTTTTCCGCACAGATTATATATTTATAGTTAGTGTGGAAAAAAGCTCAATTTTCTTTAGCACACTTGAAATACGAAAATCTTCATCCCAATATGCACTCTTCCTTCACAATACTAATCACTCATCGAAGAGAGTTTATGTTTAAAAGCTCTTCGCACTCACTTCACTTGCATGTATCCCCGCTCACACAGTTCACACATTTGCACAATCCCTTTTTCACAATTTATTCCACATCCCAGAGCAATTTTTCGATTAAGATTATAAAAAAAATTTGGTCTCTTTTAATGTTCCTCTCGAACTTATTTTTTTTCTCTCTCTCTCTTTTGCAGATGTGATATTGAGGATATGACGATGATGATGATCACTTGATGCAGTGACGACGAGCAGCATCCATGTCTACTTCACTCATCCGTCCATGCACAACTACAACAATAAACAAGAGGAGAATCCCATAAAAAGATGTGTATAACTCTGCACCGTGTACCCACATCGTATCATCATTACAATCAAGATGATCCTCATCGCCAATTCGCCAGTCAGTCGTCAGCGACGGCAATAGCGTTACTACTTACTACCACACCACTTTAAGTACGATGAAGCAAAGGGAAGAATGATCTCCGAGCTTAGAGCTCAAATGGCTAAGACTAGACACATATCCAAGATGTGAAAAATTTGTGAAGGGAAGATATATTGTGTTTTTCCTTCTCCACTTTAAAAAAGGACTATATAGTACACATTTGGTTTTTTTGTTTCTTGTGGTGGGTAGGAAAAAAATATATTATATCAAAATGCAAGACAAGAAGAGTTCTCTGGCATTGCAAGAGCGAGCGAGAGAGATGCAATTTAACGTGGCCGAGTACCTTTCGCGAGCAGAACGAATAAAGGTAGGCAAAAAAGACAGGTAAAGTTTGTGATAAATTGTATACAATCCCTTTGCTTGCCGTGTGTGTTTTCTGTATATTGTCGGTGTGCTGATGATGATGATGATTATATGATCCAACATAGAAAAACTTATTTCACATTCTGAGAAGAGAGGAGCTAGAGCACCATGCACCAACCCAACTTCGCGTGTTACGTACATGGAACATAATATCTCTCTGAATGCAAGTGTGTGCATATGTATGTATGCACATAAAGGAAAGGGAGAGAGAAAAAGAAGTTTTTATAGGTGTATGAGGTTTTTTTGTGGCTTTGCAGAAAAATTGTAGAATATAATATGAAGTCCACACATATAGGACTTTGAACGAGAGTCATACATATACTCTTCCTTTTTTCGCTTGTAATATTATGCATCACACCACCGCCTTCGCTCCCTTCCCGTGTTCATTTCAACTTCACAAAAGTGTGCAGTTCTCTCTCTCTCTCCTCCACTCTCCACGCTCGTATCAAGTAAGTAAGTGTATGTGTGCAACTTCTTTCAGGATTTGATTTTGCTTTTTTACAACTACACGGATTACCTTTTTACTTGCTGGGTTTCGCTGGGAAAAAGGGATTTTGTTGCAAAAGTTGCAATCTTCGTAACTGGTGGAGTATATGTATCTGCATCGCTTCGCTTCGCTATCAATGCCATATATAGAGAGCTCTTGCATATATGTACATTCACGAAGGAGAAAAAAAATTCGTCCATCAGCACGCATTTCACATACATGTGACTTTAACATTGTATCCCATATCACATTTCTCTTTCTCAGTCTTTTTCCTCTTTCCCAGGCACTCAGCTGAGTTGAGTGTGACGAAGAAGTGAAGGAATATATATCACGCTTTTACAATATGCGCCAATATACCGACTGCGCTTTAAAGAAGAAAACGTAAGTCTCCATTTTATACTATCACTTTGGGACTTTGAAGCGAGTTAAAGGGCAAATTTTCTTGGCAGGCTGCACGACGACGGCAAACTTGCATATTTTTTACGTATATATGCTCTTCTCTCGGAATTTTTCCCTTTTACAATTTTCTCTCGTATGGACCAGAACAGAGAACATACTATCATTGTCGCATGTATGTTAAGCAAAAGTAGGTAGGTATATCAAAACCTGTCTGAAGGGTATTAAGCAAAAGTAGGCTTCCTTCCTCCTTTTAATTTCTTACCTGTTTTCCCTGCTTTTTCCAATGAGGATGATGGAGTAAATGCGCTCTTTGTGTGTGGGAGAGTGAGAGGACTGAGGACATGTGTACAAATATTGCAATGCATGCACACTTTACAATAGCAAAGCAAACCTCCATCATTAACATCACACATGTGTATTTTCCTCGTAATCATTTTTTTTGTTTCTCAGAGTATGATTCATATCATGAACGTTCCTTTGTTTTCAGACTTGTTTTGTTGTTGTTGTTGCTCTCATTAGATCTTGTTTCGCACATAATATTCTTCTTTCGCTCTTAATTTATAAAACGAGAAATGGGTGCAATGAAAGTAAGTTGTTTGGTGAGAGGGAAGAGTCGGACTCAAAAATTGGTAACAGCGATGACGATCAGTGTTAAAGCATACTTGTTATAGCTTTGGTAAAATACATTATACCACCCTGATAAAAAATAGGAAGGAAATAGGCGGATTTTCAGTACATCCTTGGAATAATGGAGCATTATATTCCATAACTTAAGTGGAGTAAATAAGTATTCTATTCTTCTTTGTCCTCTCACTATTTTCATTTTCTCTTTAGAAGCACTCTTAGTACGACACTAATGTATAAAGGATTTATTATGCTTACACGTACAATTTCCTATATTTACCTTCATCCATTACCAGCATGTCCTTTTACAAAACATGCATGTAATTTGTTCTTTCTCTTGATACTCTTTCAAGCTTTTCCTTTATGCAAGTTTGAAGAAAATCCCAATTTTGAAGAAAATCTTCAAAAAAAATTTGTACACAATTTGTATACACCTGGCCTTGCTTGCTGCGAGAAACTTTGTGTAACTGTAAACTGTGTTTAACAAATTTCATCTTTCATGTTATACTTGTCAAGCTTCCTTCCTCTGCAAGTTCCTTTTCAGGCTTCTTTCTTCATTTCTGAAAGATATTATCTTTTCCGGGTGTTCCCTGACAAATTCATTGCATAAATTGTACACTAAATATCTTCCGTTATAAGCATATTCCTGTTCCAGTATTTCCGGTACTTGTTTGTAGCACTTCAGAAGTTTTGGGCTCTAATCGGTAGCAGTTGGTATGAGTGCGAGAAACGCAATTTCTGCAAAGTCAAGGATTTCACAGAAGACCCCGAAAGAAGGTCATGCACGGAGTTCGTAGATCATTATACTAATGGAATTTGTTGCGACTTTGCATAAAAGGAAAGAACTTGTCATAATTGTACAATATATTTACATGGAATTTTGTACAACAGAGGGATGGCTGAAATGAGACAGCAGGTTTGAAAGAATTCCATATTAAACCAAAAAGTGTGCTGTGCTCTGTGCGTTGACAATAATATGGAGATGGAGTTTTGCGAAGACCTCGCGCAACATTTCTTCCAGAAAATAACAATTTCGAGTCCGGGATTTGGTGTCATCCTGTTCCTTTTTGGTGGCTTCCTTGAAACATTTGTCATTTCCCAAGGAGTGGTTCAAGTATTAAAGAGAAAGAGAAGAGGCGCTCAAGCAGCAAATGTGTTCAAGCTTTTAGATACACTGCTTGTAAAAGGTACTTTTACGTTCTCTGGCATTCCTTTGGCCTGTCGCGAGAAGAGAAATATTTTTTTGAACAAAGACAAGTTTTGAAAGGTCCTCCACTCCAATTGGCTTTAAAGCAATCCTCTTGAACATTGAATTGATTTGAGTTGTCATTGTCATCCTTCAATTCAAAAACCAGTCCGAGTTACTCAATCACACTTTTAAAAACATACACATGCATACATACTTCTTGTCTAGATTATATCATCCATTTTGTTGGATGAAGCGTGTGGTTTTTTCGCTTATGAAATAATGAAACCGACTGCCTGACCTACTTTTCCCATAAAAGCTAGCATATACGCTATATGCGATACGCCATACGGCCAAACTCTTCTCTCAACAACTCTTTTTTCCCACATCTGCAGCGTGCACTCCAAAGACATCATGGCATTATTCGAAGTAGGCATATAGTTTAGCAATTGAATTCGATCCACGTTGTAGTTTTGCAAAGTGGAAGAGGACATATGCCTCATTGTTACGTGGACATCAATTGCACAAGCCGAGAGAGAACCTGACAGCGACGGTATAATACCGTGAAGGTAAGATTAAACAAAAATAAGCATGTAGGCCGGCAGGTAGCAATTTTTTTTGAAGGGACGGACTTAAAAATGTCATTTGCTTCTCAACACACAAATACACACACATCTCATGCAGATCCCATCTTGTCAGATGTGTCTTTACCGACGTAATTTTGTAACTGCGTGCTTCTAACTTTTGAGCAAAGATCGTTTGCTCAAATAATGTGCTTAAACGCGTTACTTTCCACGTGCAACACCACCACCCATCATATAAAATGCTGTGCTGTACCTTGTGTAGAAATTCATAATGCGCCAGCCAGAACAGTTGAGAAGTTGCAAGTCTTGTTCCATTTGTAAAATTATCTCGAGCAAGAGCAGAAGAAGGAGAGTTGTGTCTTTTTTACTAATTATCTAAACGTGACCATAACATTCTGTTGTCTGTTTTTTCGGTCCTAGTAAAGTCCCATAGTCCTACTACCAGACATAGTGTAATCATACCCGTGTTAAAGGCAAAATGCGTGACATAAAGTTCTAAAAGGTTATATCTCGACATACAAATTTCTCTCTGCATGCATACACAAAAAAACGTCATTGTAGCCAGAACAAAATAGAATGATACATAAAAACATCGCACGAAAAACCTATTTACAATAAAATTATGTAGAGCATTTCATATGCACTTGATATTTGTGAAAAAGTATGCATATCTCCTTGTCCAAAAAAATGCTCAAATATTTCAATTTTATGATAATTCGTAAAAAAATGAATATGCATATAAATAATATTAGAGAACAGAGAGAAATGTTTTTCAGGTGTTCATTCTGTCACACTTCAGCGTAAGCGTATGTCAGTGACAAATACAAACGGCGAGCCAGCATGTGCCTTTTCATTAGTTGGGGAGAATGAGAATGGGACTTGTGGGAGACCTTGTGGTATATCCCTCACCTGCCTGCCTTAAAGGTGTACATCATAATATGAATATAGCAAACATCGTAATTTTTTGGGCACTGAAAAACACATTAACTGTCAAGTGAGTTATTACGATAACTGTTGCAAATCTGTCATTAGTCATTTTCAAAGTCCTTATTTTGTTGAGAAGAGATCCCAAAAGAAAAAAAATGTATGCAACTTCATCATTATTACCTCCGCCAGCAGTTTTTTCCATCGCCCTATTCATATTCTCTCTCTCGAGTGCGTTTGAAAAGTACCCAAGACGGACTATTACTGTGATTGTCACATGGTGAGTCATTATGCATATTAACAAAAGTTCAGAAAAGTTCACCTTAGACAGCTTTTTTCCTTACTTTTTTTGCCCTGCTTGAAAAATATTTTGATGTGGATTAGATGTAATCATAACTGCATGGAGCACAGATTGTAAAAATGTGTGGTTGACGGTGTCATAATGATGATCATTTTGCTGAGGAAAATGGGATGGATTATGATGATGGGGAGTTTGACAATGAAGGGTTACACATGTTAGGAAGGGAGGTTGTCTTCGAGCAGTAGTTCAAGTTCTAATCTTATGTACCCCTTTGGTTATGAATATGAATATGAGTATACGTCATAACGCACACGTTCTAGTATTTCGATCGTAACATCTGCCTTGCAACAATGAACGAATTATTTTCCATTAGGAATCTTGAGGGCTAATATGATTTAGGTGGATGTGGATGTCTAGCGACTGATCTAATTCTCATCTTTAATGTCCCAAGGGCCTTACAGAATATAGCTTCGCAGGACCTTATATATTGTGATTGAACTTTATATATACTTTTTATATCTCTTTAGTGTCTAATACCACCTATATTACCTTCGAGACTTGTCATGAATGTGACCGCCATTATTTTATGGATGTATATGATGACAATATCGATTACATTACATTACAGTCTCCAACATAGTGCCTAGTCGTATATTCAATGTTTTATGGTATAAAATTGATTGACATTGCATTAGTAGAGATGCTTCTTTATTTTTAGGACATCAATACATTGTTTGAGAATTAATCGAATGAGAGGAAATGGAAATACACTAACTTATGATGTTCAGTGTAAACGAAAAGTGTGGTGATCAATGTGATCATATTCGTTTACTGATGGCTCTTCAGATTAGGCGTGCCATTCGGGTGTCCTTTTTCATAACTCATCTTTCTCATCTACGAGGATCGTTCTTGATATTTTGTTCATGTGCCTTTTGTCTCAATATTGTACGTCATCCAACATGTTGCACACTGGCATAACACTGTCAACTACATCTGATCTATCTTGAAGGTAATTTTATGCACGCCAACATATAAATCATGTTATGACCCAGAGATTAGCTGTACAAACTATAATGCAAAGTTCACGGAGATGTATGATTAGAAATTTAATCCTGGCGTATATGGAATGGTAACGTGAATCAAAATCTGGCTGAGGAACAAAGAATAACATACGACATGCATGGATCTTTTATAATTTACTTTCGAGCTAGATTTTACGTGCCTTCTGCCAGTAGGGTGTAAAAATGAGATTAAGAATTGTAATAATAATTAAACACCGAAATGTGTCAAATAAAATAAGATTTGTACCAGATTAATCACAGTTCCCTAAAATATTGTATTCCATCATTTGGTCCAGGGCATTTGGTCTACTTTCAGACGATCGTTATTCCTCGAATGGTCGTTTTTGTTGGATTGCTGATCAAATAAGTTTTAATGAGCAAATTGAACTTCATTTTATTTCGGTTGGTCTATGTCCAAAGGTAAGTAGTGTAATGTAATGATAGTGATAGAACCAAGTTAAGTTGTCTGACGTAAGAAAGATGAGACACAAATCGTTAGATGATCAGAAATGGTATTTATCTGGTTGTAATTTTCCTTTCCCATATTTGCTCTAAACCAGATCTAGAGAAATTAGAAGCAGAAGCACATATTATGTGGGTGTTACTCATTCACTTAAACTATATATCGCTTCTGTTGTCGTCTTTACTTTAATCGAAGACAATGCAATGGCAATTCTGACAAGCTTTCACAAATTCAATGAAATGCGTTAAAGGCAATTATGTGGTTTCTTGTGTCACCTGTCAATTTCAAATCATGTCCACAACAGTGAATGTTTCTGTTTTGGCAATTCCAATTTAAGAAATTTTCATTGAAAATTATACACCATTGCCTTTGCAAATGAATACGATTGCGATTTAGATTGTAACCGCAACCCACAAGTCAGAGTTTTATAGTTGTGTGCTGCTTGCATGCAAGCTTTGTCTAAATGAACCAAAAAAGAAAGACCTTTACCTTGAAGATTATGAGATGACTACCTTTAGCTCACAATCCACATATTTTCGATCGGCAATTTCTTGACCCTGCATTTTATTTGATCTCATTGTTTGTCTACTGATGGCCACTAACTGCCACTTTACACATAATTAGCATCTTCGCAAATGCACGCACGCAATAAGTGCTGCGCAGGCTTTGTTTCTGCACGGCTGTATTTATGTTTTTAAAGTAAATATGATTTTGCAAACCTTCCTTGAAAAATCTAATACAATACACTGAATGCTTGCCAATGCATATACACAAGCAATTAGCAACAGAAAGTAGCAATCAACTCGCAGAAACGGGGGCGGACTAAGTGTTTCATGAGGAGAGGACACAAATATAGTCGATTGCGATTTATTGGTATTAAAGTGCAGAAAATGAAAGCCCGAAGGAACAGATACATAAATGGTTACTTCTTCAAACGTTACAAATTGAAAACACTCAGGTTGTTCTGGTACATTTTCTGCTTCCGCCGCGGCATTCCATTAATCTGCGTCTTATCGGGAAGGAGACTCAAGTAGCTTTTCATGGTCAAAGTGAATGCATTGTCGTAACACTCAGAGTAGACTTCTGCACACAAGGTTTCATTCGTAATCCCAATTTTCATTGCCTCCACATAATCCCCAGGAATTTTCGCCAACTTCTTGCTGCAAAACAAAAGGCAAATTCACAGAAAAAGTTATATACAAGCGGTGAAGACTTAATCAGAAGTTGATGTCATTTTTATAGTATTACCTGAACTTATGGTACACTTTAAGCATAGCCTCAGGAAAATAAGGTAATGCCCCATGAGCATGGCAAATCATCCTTTGTTGGCAAACTTGGTTGCGAATGTCAGCCTCGTTCTCAGGAATGAGATAAAATATACTGCTTAGAAATTCTGGCGAGTATTCCAAATTCAAAGTTGATTCCACAGTGTTCACAATCTCCGTCCCGACTCTGCCTCCGAGCCGCTTCCGGAGCACACTTAATGATGACTTCCACTTGTCCAGAAAACCAGGCTCCCAGTATTCCAGGTAGCCAACGATTACATCAAAATAGTACAAAAATGTGCTGCAACATTGTTCATCCTTTTGTTCAGTTTGTCGCTGATCACTGAAAATCATTCTTGGAGAGCTTCTCTCGCTCCTTACATAATCTAGGAGAAAGGACCTTGGAGATGCCATGGGTGGTGGAGTGAGATGCATTATTCGCTCTTTGGCTTCTGCCTCCTCTCTTCCTGGAAGTTTCTTTACGAAATCGCCCATCACGTACTTTTCAGAGGGGACGCCAAACATGTAGCCGAAAGGAGCTGTGATTACACCGAAGAAAAGAATGCCTGCTAAGCCGATTCCGAGAAGAAGGGAAAGTCCCCCTTGGATTGGGTATCGGTTGAATAAATTGGCGATGTCGTAGGATATGTTCACTTTCATGCCAAACAGGAGAGGTTCGACGTATTGCTCTTTTGGGGAGACAGGCCTGATCAAAGCAGTCAGTAGGAAAGATGAAACTGTGAGAATTGTCCAGTATTTCGTTTTCATTTTGAAAAGTTATAAGGAGCACCCATAGATGGTAATAGTAAATAGATGGAGTTTTCCTTCACAAAATGAACGCAAAGACTGTGATTATATATATTTATTGACGACGAACGGGAATCTCCTCAACAACAAAAGTAACAAACTATAACCTAGAAAGTAGAGGTTTGCAAGGC